>JBAMCJ010004463.1:0-20095 GCA_037075205.1 Drosophila prostipennis
CTGATCCACTAAAAGGGTCGCTAACAACTACCTGTTGCCACTCTGATCACACCATATTAGCATAAAGAATTCCCTCCCGTCCTATTTTTTAAATTTAAGTAACGGTCACCCAGTAAACACCACCTGCCAACTCTCATAATCCATTTCCCTAATTAATGGTGCTAATTTGGGGACTATATTTAGAACTCTTTCATATATTTTAACTGGAGAGTAAAAACTAATGTTTTCATATTTAGTGTTTAAAAAAAGCCTGTTACAAAATTCCAAATAAACATGAGCTAAATTCAAATTTACATATTCTTTTGGCTTGGTGGCAAGCAAAGGGATCCCCTATTTAAGGTTGTTTGTGTCGCTTGCTCTCAACAACTTGTTTTTCTGTCTGATCCCACCATACCGTGATATTATCCAGTATGATAATTAAGTGACCCCGTGCACGTATGAAACAGCCACTGAGCAACTAAAAGGGTAGCTTGCTATCAACAACCTGTTGCCACTCTGATTACACATATTTGGCCCGTGAACATTTTTTGTCCACCACTAAATTTTGTAACGTGCACGATTGTGATGCATCAGCAGTCCCTCTGCCTACTTTACGGTTCCGGCCGTGCTCAGGGAAAATAGTGTGGGTCGTTTGGGGCTGTTTCCACATAGGCGCTACATGAACAAATGTTGTAGACAGTTAGGAATACTAGGAACTCTAAACCAGGTCAATATTTCTCAAGGCGCGTTTATATAGTTGGACAGAAGAACTAAGATGTGGTTGTTCTCCTTTTCCTGGCCCACCCAACCTGTAGAATCTAAGAAAATTGCGTGATCCTACCCAATTCAGAGTCGACGAGAAAATTACTCCATATTGATTTTAGATGCGTGGTAAATTACAAAATATATTTATCTTCCTTTCAGGGGAAGTTTTCTGAGATTCGGCTCCAAAATTCATTACAAAAACAATTCTATTAATTTTACATACTAAATTCAGTTCGAGATACGCGTTCACTACGTTCGGCAGTATATCCTTTAGTTACAGTTACAATCTACATATTACTTCATGATTTGATCGCGCTTATTTCAATAGATAAATGAGTAAGTGACTTAAAAGAGAGAGAGAGCTCTATGATAGGTTTTGGCGTTCAAATCTCTAGGGTTAGTTATTTACACCGCGTTTATAAACAAGATAAATCAATCGGTAGGGGTCATATCATCTCTTACTCATAAAAATCTCGGCTAGGCCGTACTCACGAATCAGCTGCTTTCCTCCGTTGTCGACAGGCCTGAAGATGACGGTGTGCTGTTTTGGAATCTCCAGAAGTTAGATAAATGACATGATATGTACGACTAGGAATGGGCGGCTTCCATACAAGAGATTATGAACGGGACGTAGAGCTCGCCTGATCGTACTGACAATAGGGATTTTATAACTAAGTTAAACTAGTCCTCGAAACGGAGTTCATCTGGCTGCTCGAAAGGTTATCCGCTGTGTCGCAACACACGAGGTGGCGCTCGAGGTTAGAAGCTAGAGGCGCTTCGGATCACGTGGCACGACCAATCTACGCCCACCGAACTATGTCCAGCATGTCACCCGATTCGAACCGCGTGGGCAGACCAGCGGTCGGCAGCGAGAAGTTTTCGATCGGGATTACATTCTAGGGTTGTATGTTGTTCATCCCATTAGCTGGTTTATTTGGTTTGTTTTACGAGTATTATGTGAGTTTTAATAATCCTCCAAAAGCAGAGTGGACGACCAGTGGACGCGCAGCCGCTGGCGGATGCGAAAGCGTGGCGTCAACTTGACCGATGCTGGCAGCCTTCAGATATTTGCCGCAGGTGGCTCCTACGGCTTCGGCAGCAACTACTGTTGGATTTTTATGTTGGATGGCAGCAAATGCGGTTGGGTTTTCTGTTGTACAGCAGCGAAAGCCACAAGCGTGAACGCCGCGTGGGCTGCCTATCGTTGGCTAGGGGATCTGCAGATGATTAGGTTAGGGACGATCGTATTCGGTAACTTTTGGAATAAATACCTATTAATATCACCACACTAACCCGGGATTGGGTGCAAACGACGAGGTCGACTTGCAGAAGATGGTCTCTATCCAGCGCGAGAGTTTTTTCACTTATATCACCACTTATGGAATTATTTCGTAAGCACGTTAAATTTTAGGTCTGGCTTCGCCGAATGGTTGCGAAAAGAGAACGCTGGAAGCACGGGAAGTTGGCTGCGATGTTTGGAAGTTTGACATTCACAGGATCGCTGTATAGGCTGTTCGGGGCGAATAGCAAGGATGGGTCCTGCCAACTTAGCTAACTTGGAGTTACCAGATGGGTTGTAGAGCGCTCGATTTAAATTTAAAGATTTAAACCGTCTTCTAAAAATCGCACCTTCACAATTTAGTTCCCTCGTATTTTCTGTATCTAAGTAGTGATCACCCGTCGCACTCCAGTAAACACCACCTGCCAACTTGATATATTTTGTTAACCTAATTAATTATGCTAATTTGGAGACTATATTTAGAACTCTTTCATATATTTTAGATGGAGCCTTTAAAATAGTGTCATCATATTTAGTGTATAAGAAAAGCCTGTTACAAAATTCCAAATAAACATGACTTAAATATAAGCAACGATCACCCGTCACTTTATCACCCTAATTAACGATCACTCGTAACGTACCCGTGAACGTTCTTGTAACCACTTACAACTCTAACATATCCTTTTACCGTCCCCTCGTTTCACCCTATTTTCTAAGTCTAAGCAACGGTCACCTCTCACGCCCCAGTAACTTCTCCTCCGCTTAATTAGAGTTCTGGATTTCTGGATATAAGCAACGGTCACCTGTCAACTTATCACCCTAATAAACGATTACTCGTCACGCACCCATTAACTTTAATTACCCCCACTCCTTGACCTAATTTATTACCTTAATTACCCTAATTAATTGCCTCCCCTTTCCACTTTATCGGTCCAGCTCCCCATATTTATACTACTATAGTAACCTGACTTGTTTGTCAAAACCCTAAACCCAACCGACCTACTTGACCCCCATTTGACTTGGGTCGTTTGGGTTTGGGTATTTGGGTAAAGGAGTCAATTTTTACCCAACCCCAAATACCCAAAACAAAAACAGGTCAAGTAGGTCAAGTCAAAAAAATGTACAGGTCGGTTCGGGTTGGGCTTTAAGTAAACCGTTTAAGTAAATTTTATATTAAATTTTGACATTTGATCGAAATAATTTAATGCGATAATGGCCCAATTAACATTACCCGCATTGTTGCGTCTTCTTAAAATCAAATCAAGTCGTTATTAATCATTATTTTAAAATTTATAATCGCGGGGGCGGAAGAAGTCGCGATCAGTCATTGAGTCGAGTTTTACCTAAACAAATGTCGATATATCGTATCCTCTAATTTTAAATATTATACAAAACTAACCATCTGGACCTTAAGAATTCGCGACGAGTCGATGAGCTGTGAAAATTGTGATCATCGTCTTATTTAAAAATCGATTTTTTATAAAACTCAGAATGAAATTATTACCTTCAGTTTTTTGGGTAACCTTAAACCTGAACTGATCTACTTGAAACCCATTTGACTTGGGTCGTTTGGGTATTTGGGTAAATGGGTAAAATTTTACCCAAACCCAAACGACCTGAACATTTTGGGGTCAGGTTGGGTAGGTAATATTTAAAAGAAATGCCTCACCTACTTGACCTGAAATTTGGTTTGGGTACGCAAATAACCCATTTCGTATACCCATTCAGGGCTCTATAAATATTCGTCACAAAATATGATATCAGGACTTTTGTATGTTGAAGTGCAATCGTCACTAGTTATACCCGTTACTCGTAGAGTAAAAGGGTATATTGTATTCGTGCAAAAGTATGTAACAGCTAGAAGGAAGCGTTTCCGACCCCATAAAGTATATATATTCTTGATCAGGATCACTAGCCGAGTCGATCTAGCCATGTCCGTCTGTCCGTCTGTCTGTCTGTATGAACGCTGTGATCTCGGAAACTACAAAAGCTAGAAAGTTGGCATTACCAACACATATTCTTGGGCTTCCAACGCAGCGCACGTTTATTTCAGCCAAGCGCCACGCCCCCTCTAACGCCCACAATCACCCATAATCGCCCACAAACGATACTAAAATGTGTCTGGCGCCCACATTTTTAAAGAATTTGGATAAGTATAAATGCAATTCTGTTGTGTTTAGTTATACCTATCGAAATGTAGAAGAATTTTTTAAATCGGACCATTCGTTTAAAAGTTATGCCTGATCAAAGTTTATATCTCCATCTCCCTCGCACTCCCTTTAGCCGAGTGACGGGTATTAGATAGTCGGGACACCAACCCGACTATAGCGTTCTCTCTTGTTTTTTAGCTCGCTAAGATTGATTTAATTCTACTTGCGGAAATTAGATTCATATACCTTTTAGTCAGAAGTTGGCAGTTTTAGTTTACAATTTAAATACATTTACTTGGAAAACACCTATCAAAGTTCAAACCATAATTTAAATTAAATTTTTACGAACTAAAGTCAAATTATGTTAATTTATGAACTTAAGCTTTAATGTTTGCAAATATGTTTAAAGACAATTTGGCAAAATAAATTCTTTTTTGTATTTCCTTACTTGTTGAATTTATATGATTTTCAGGAGTAGTACTCGCAAACTATATCTTTACAAATAAACATTCAATTTCTTTCTAGGAGTTCAAAAACGTCCTGCGTTTTTTGTTGGAAGTCGTTATGGACGATCAACCACCAGTACTACATCCGGAACCACAGGAAATGTAGAAAGCTTAAAGACTAGACGCCTTGTTGTTGTTCCGCGAAATGATCATTTCTTTCTTGGCTCCCGATATGGGAAACGAAGCGGCGAGTTACTTCCGTGTTACATGAAAATCAAACTTATTGTGGCTCTTAGCAAAAGAACTGAAAAAAAAGAGATGAATAGAACTAGTATCAGCACCAAAATTGAACGCTTGCTGCATAAAAAATTAGTGCCTCTGTTTTGCGTAAGTTTTCTCCAATACGACCTACAGGAATAATAATAATTTATTTTACGTGCAACTTTATAGAAAACAGTACTGACTAGAACTCTGGATGGTTTGAATGTATCAATACGTCAAGCAGGTCAAGCACTGAAAGATCAAAACAATAATAGAATATAGATAGATAAACGGCAATACACATATCCATCCGAATGATTGACTAATAAATATTCTGAGTTTGTAATGGCATTATTCTCTGGCATATATGGACCTTAAGTAAATGTTAATACTTTTTGCTGGGACTAATAAAACTTGTAGTATTTTACAGTCAAAATGAATAACAAAATAGTTACAATATAAATGTTAGTAACAACCAAAATATAACGGTCCATGTGGTAAATCTCATTCAGGCATTATATTAAGACAAAAGAAAAAAAACACGAAAATTAATGATTCAATTAAAGTTAATACAAACTTATTTTCATTAGACAAATTTTAAAGACGAATTTTGTTGAAAAGTCTTCTTAAAGCAAACCTAAATAAAACTTGTTGACAATTGTAGAAATTCGAACTTCTGTTTTAATTTTGGTTTTTTAAATGTTTTAAATGGGCAAGACTTTTGTGACTTGATATACTATAAATATGAAATAAAAAGGAAACAAGAACTCTATAGTCCAGTTCCTCGACTATTAGATCAAATAAAAACACCTCTTAACGAGGTAAAAACTAGTGGCGATCGCACCTTCAAAATACAAAAATTCTGATATCAACATTTGTGACGAAAAAATTATTACACTCCTCATTAAATACACTTTTTAAAATTTTCTGATTAGGTAATGCACATGTCTGTAGCTTTAGTAGTTCAGTAGTTACGAACTTACGAACCTACGTAATTGATCTATTTGTAGCTTTTTTCCCGCTAAACTAGGGGGGTTTCGAAAATTATTCCAAGACCCCAAAATACAGTTTGGATACGCACACACAAAATTCAATGCTCAGGAAGCGTTAATTGAGCTGTTCTGAGCTGGAAAAAGCGGCTATTTATACCCGTTACTCGTAGAATAAAAGGGTATATTGTATTCGTTCAAAAGTATGTAACAGCTAGAAGGAAGCGTTTCCGACCCCATATTCTTGATCGGGGTCACTAGCCGAGTCGATATAGCCATGTCTGTCTGTCCGCCTGTCTGTCCGTCTGTATGAACGCTGAGATCTCGGAAACTATAAAAGGTAGAAGGTTGAGATTTCCCACACATATTCTTGGGCTTCCTACGCAGGGCAAGTTTATTTCAGCTGAGAGCCACGCCCCCTCTAACGCCCACAATCACCCATAATCGCCCACAGATGATTCTAAAATGTGTCTGGCGCCCACACTTTTAAAGATTTTGGATAAGTATATATGTAATTTTGTTGTGTTTAGTTATACCTATCAAAATGTAGAAGAAATTTTTCAAATCGGACCATTCATTAAAAAGTTATACGCAATCAAAATTTTATACATCCATCTCCCTCGCACTCCCTTTAGCTGAGTTACGATTATTAGATAGTCGGGACATTATCCCGAGTACAGCGTTCGCACCAGAGAGCTGCAACGAGTCAATCATTTTTGGATACACCCGATCATTTACTCGTATCCGTTTTGATTAATCGCTTCGGGTGAGCGAAACGAAATGAGCGGTGAGCGAATGCGATTGTCCCATAAATGATCGTTTCAAGTCGTGATCTTCAAGTATGTGATCTGATCGTTTGTGATTGTTAGGCTTGAAGATTTTTACCGTTTGTGACCGAATAATTTGTACAATCGGTTGGTGTGATCGTGCGCCTTTGCGTTTATTATTGTGACTCTAGTTTATCGTGCGCGGTTATGATATTTAGTTAATAAGAACACGTCATGTATGTGATATAATATTATTTTTTTAAATAATAATATTTAAAAAAAAAATGTGTGCCTTAGTTCATAAACATACAAGGAGTAAACATCGCTTTATTTAATTAATAATCAAATATTTAATATTTCTTTTGTTTTCGTTAAACAGAAAATACATCCAAATGCCCTCTTCTTTAATTTTATATCGTGTTCATTAGAAATTTATAATCAACTTAATCCTTTCCCAACATCGGAACTACTTAAATTCAGCCGCACGGAGTGCGGCATGCTAATTCGAGTACTTACAGGCCACTGGCTCGTTGGCGCACACGCCGGCAGGCTAAAAGCCCCAAAAAATGATATTCGTAGAAGCTGCAGGGATGAAGAAGAAGAGGAAACGGTGGAACACCTACTCTGTTCTTGCCCAGCCCTATGCATGCTTAGGCTTTCATAAACGATCTGACCGAAATATCGGAGATTAACCTTAAGAACTTAAGCTCTTTTATTAAATCCTCCGGATGGGGGACTTGCTGATCAACCTTAAGGCTGACTCTTAACGGATAGGGGACCCTAAAATAGAGATCATACGGTACCACAATGGACCCACAGAGGAGTGTGCCAGGCTGATCCGATGATCCGATCGTGATTATTCGTTGCCGAGTGAGTTTACCGGATTAAACGAAAATTCAGGCGCGTTGTTTGATCGTACTCGATCATACTCGTTGCCGCTCTCTGGTTCGCACTCCCTTTAGCTGAGTGACGGGAATTAGATAGTCGGGACACCAACCCGACTATAGCGTTATCTCTTGTTTTGCTATAAATAACTTTTGAACAGTACCTTTTACAATAACGCGCCACAAAATTTGGGGAATCTCAAGGGCTATACTGGTTAAAGAACATCGTTGAGCCGTTTTAAAAAATTAAAAAAAAGGTAAAACAAGAAAAGAAGTTAACTTCGGCCAGCCGAAATTTATATACCCTTGCAGGTATGCCTATTTAAAATGTTGTTTTTAAATTGTCAAAAATCAAAACGCCTACTTCCTACAAAGTTACAAAGTTTTTATACCCTTGCAGAGGGTATTATGATTTCAGTCAGAAGTTTGCAACGCAGTGAAGGAGACGTTTCCGACCCTATAAAGTATATATATTCTTGATCAGCATGACTAGACGAGTCGATCTAGCCATGTCCGTCTGTCCGTCCGTCTGTCCGTCCGTCCGTCCGTCCGTCCGTCTGTCCGTCTGTCCGTCTGTTTCTACGCAAACTAGTCTCTCAGTTTTAAAGCTATCGGGCTAAAACTTTCCCAAAAGTCTTATATCTATTGCAGGTAGTATATAAGTCGGAACGAGCCGGATCGGACAACTATATCATATAGCTCCCATAGGAATTATCGGGGAACAAAATGTAAAAAAATTATATCTTCGGTGTTTTTGAACTTATAACCTCCTACTTTTGGAAATGTCATTTTTTATCTAATTCTGAATTTCGAATAAATTTTTTTCAAAATCGGACGACTATATCATATAGCTGCCATTGGAACGATCGGAAAATTAATGGGAATATAATAGGAAATATATTCTTGCTTCGTTGGTTTTTATCGTATTCTCTTCTACTCTGGGATATGACTCTTTTTAAATGTTTTCGAATTTCGATTTTAATTTTATTAATAACGAACTACTATATCATATAGGTGCCATAGGAACGATCGGAAAATTATTAATTAATGGGAATTATCTGCAAGGATATATAAGCTTCGGCTGGCCGAAGCTAACTTCCTTTCTTGTTTCTATTATTATACCCGTTACTCGTAGAGTAAAAGGGTATATTGTATTCGTGCAAAAGTATGTAACAGCTAGAAAGAAGCGTTTCCGACCCCATAAAGTATATATATTCTTGATCAGGATCACTAGCCGAGTCAAACTAGCCATGTCTGTCTGTCCGTCTGTCTGTCTGTCTGTCTGTCTGTCTGTCTGTCTGTCTGTCTGTATAAACGCTGAGATTTCGAAAACTATAAAAGCTAGAAGATTGGCATTTTGCATGCAGATTCTAGGAGTTCCTACGGAGCGCAAGTTTATTTCAAAAAGATGCCACGCCCCCTCTAACGCCCACAATCGCTTAAATACGATTTTAAAAATTTAAATATTTCGGAAAAGTAAAAATGCAGTTTTGTTGTGTTTATCAATACCTATCGAAATGTAGAAGAAATTTTTTAAATCGGACCATTCGTTTAAAACTTATGCCTGATCAAAGTTTTAGCTGAGTTACGTTTATTAGATAGTCGGGACACCAACCCGACTACAGCGTTCGCACTCCCTTTAGCTGAGTGACGGGTATTAGATAGTCGGGACTCCAACCCGACTATAGCGTTCTCTCTTGTTTTTTTAATTATTCCTATGGGAGCCATAAGATATAGTGGTCCGATCCGGCTCGTTCCGACAATAGAAAGAAGACTTTGGGAAAGTTTCATCGCGATAACTTTAAAATTGAGAGACTAGTTCGCATAGAAACGGACAGAGGGGCAGAAGGGCATGGCTAGATGGACTCTGCCATTGGTGCTGATCCAGAATATATATACTTTGTGTGGTCGGAAACGTCTCCTTCACTGTGTTTCAAACATCTGACTAAAATTATGATACCCCTGCAAGGGTATACAAAACATTTTTAAATATTTTTGTTTTGCTACAATTTTTTAAACGTTGTATTTAGACAAATTACGTTCAAAAAAGCGTTTACAGTATTTACATACTCGTACATACCTATACATAGATGTTACCACTGTTACCGGCGCCGGTTATGGCGGGAGGTTGAAAGAAGGGGGCAGCAGAAGCCACAGTCCGTAAAAGTTGCGAAAGAGACAAGAAAGACCAAAATTTAAACAATGCAATATAATGCACAAATTGAGAAATTCAATGGAAAAATATAGCGGTATAGCTACTGTATAAAATAAATAAAACTTTACGGAGAAGTCAGTCAGATTCCCAGATACAGCCGGTAAGCATATAATCGAGCACCGATAATAAAACGATCAGTTCGACGAGAAGTGAAGACAAGACAAAACATGAATCCTTGTTTCGCGGTTCGCGCAGTTTCCTTTTAAGGACCTACAACAAAAAAACAATGGGATCCAAGGTGGCGAAGGCAGAAGGCAACACTGCCAACGTCATTAACAATGTCGAAGTGATAGATCACAAGGAAGAGATCGTGAAAGGGTTTCACGTCTTGTGTCTGATCACAGTGTTGATTGTGATCCTTATAGTCCTCCGAGGACTCCGAATGTACAAGAAGTCAATACAACGCCGTCGGGATCATGGACACGAACTAGAGAGGATCGTCACTGCCGCCTCCAACTGGCCTGAAAGGAGCCGGGATTAAATCCAAAACAATAGAATCAATGAAACCAAATAATCATCAGCCACAGCGATTGAAAACCCAAGAAAAAAAAGCAACGCTAACAATTAAATAAATTAAAAGAAACAATTATCTGCAACAGCTATGAAAGCCAAAAACGAGCCAATGAAAATTTAATTAAAAATGGTGAACAAGTGAAAATCAAGAAATCAGAAACATGTTCCGTCAGTGAAGATAGTCACGATAATAACAACTTAACTAAACCGATCTGAAAAGGGCATTGAGTAAACAATTAGGAGTAATAGGAGAACCGAGTCTCTTTAACAACAGTTGAAGTCGGCGCATGCAGCTAAAATAATATATATAAGTTTGTGTTTAAGTAAAAACAAGAGAGAACGCTATAGTCGGGTTGGTGTCCCGACTATCTAATACCCGTCACCCGGCTAAAGGGAGTGCGAGGGAATCTACGAGTAACGGGTATAATAATGTAGCTAAGAACAACATAGGTTTGACGCACGTAAATATATATATATATATGTAGGAAATTGTTATATTCACATACAATGTTTATTGGGATTAAGTTTAAACATAAAGTGCTTATATTAGTTTTACAATGTTCTTCCGGTATCGGTATTCCTTCACACACCAAAACGATCTTGTTCTCTTTACGAACGCTAAACGACGACTCGATGCTCACTCGTGTAGGCATCGGCGGCCTTCAAAGAATCGAGTACTTTATTGTGTTTTAAATGGCGAACTGATTAAGAGTTGCCATATAGCTTAACCCGCTTCGAGTGTGCCGTGTAGTAGACCCGCCAGATTCAAATCCCACAATCGGCCCTCCTGACTGTTCATTCGCCTCGAATGGACCTGACCAAGGTTTCATGTACTCGGAAACCGTAGACGTCTTAAATGGACCCTCTGAATCGCCTATACGTTCTACTTCGTACCGCCCATGATCCTTGACTGCAACAACCTTGTAGGGCCCTAAAAACTTTCCCTTAAGCTTTAATCCGACACCATACTGAGTTCTCTTAATTGCTACTAAATCATTAAGTTGATAGACTCTCTCTTGTTTCCGCTTCGAATCAAATGCTTTCTTATTTTCGTCTTGGACTTTCTTGATGTTCTCTCTGGCCGCTTGGCGAAACTTCTCTCTTTCTTCATCCAGATCCTTTGCAGCAAACTCCTGCATCAAGTCCTTCAATTCATTGCAGCCCGCTAAGCGCATATCAACTCCAGTTAAAAGCTTGAATGGTGTAATCTTGGTGCTTCTGGGCTCAGTGCTATTGATAATCTGCTGAACTCGTCCCACGTATTTATACCAAGATAATGGACTTTCGTAGCTCAGCTTTGCTAGCATTGGTACGACGATCTTGTGAAGTCTTTCGACTTGGCCATTTCCGCGTGGTACACCTGTCGCTATGAGCAGATGCTGTATGTTCTGTAACTCGCAATATTCCTTAAATGCGAGAGATGTGAAAGCAGTGCCTCTATCGGACACTATGCGGCAAGGATTTCCAAAATGTACAGCTTGTTTATCTAGACAGTTTAGAACTTCGTCTACACCGGTGCTACGAGTTGGGTATAGCCAGACATATTTCGAGAATCCGTCTACTACGACAAGGATGTGATTGTAGCGCTTGGTCGTCATTTCCATGGGACCGACGTGATCGATGTGGTACGTAATGAAGGGTAAATCACCTTTGTCGATTGATGTTAGAAATCCCTCTTTCTTGCCTGCTTTGGCATTTACGATTATGCATCTAATGCAACTCTCGACGATTCGCTCTGTTTTATCTTTGAGCTTGGGAATGAAATACGACCGTTCGATGATATCCTGTGTCTTTTTGGCAGAAAAGTGCCCTTGGTTATGCGCGCTCTGAATTATTTCATTTTCCATAGTAGAAGGTACTACCACTAGCTCACGAATCGGGTCTTTGAAGAGAACGTTATTCTGGATATAGAAGTCCTGGTATGCATCCTTTTCTACAAGGCTTCGCACTGCTTTTGTCCAATCGTCGTTGATCTGGGCTTCCTTTAGGCGATGAGTTATGGAGTCTGACAAAAAGAAACACGAGACTCGGCTTAGAGCATCAGCATGTTTCATTTGAGTCCCTGAACGATGCTCGATCTTGTAGTTGAAGTCCTGCAAATATAAAGCCCAACGAGCTACGCGAAGAGGAACTTCCTTTTTGTTCATTGTCATTTTGAACGCGTTACAATCAGTTACGATTGTAAACTTTGTGCCCAACACATAAACACGCCATTTGACTAGAGCTCCGATAATAGCCAGTACTTCCAGTTCGTACGAATCGTATTTTTCCTCGAATGGTGATGTCTTTCGGCTCATGTATTGGACTGGATGGAAAGCACTGTCTACAGGGTCCTTCTGCAGTAAGACTGCGCCAAAACCGTACTTGGACGCGTCTGTGTGGATTTCCGTTTGTAAATTTGGATTATACAACTTCAGGACTGGTTCGCTAATGAGAGCAGTCTTCAGTCTTTCAAACGCCAATTGTTGTTTGTTTCCGAATTCATACTTTGAATCGCCTCTCAGTAAGTCCGACAAGGGCTTGGCAATAGATGCGTATCCGTTTATAAACTTGCGGAAATATGAAGTTAGACCTAGGAATCGCTGAATCGCTTTTTTGTCATGTGGTACGGGAAACTCCTTCACAGCTTGAATCTTCTCCGGACCTGGGGTGATGGTTCCACTTTGAATTATGTATCCTAGAAACTGTACTTTACTGTGCAACATTTGACACTTACTCCAGTTGATACGTAAACCGTTCCGAGAAGCAACCTCCAAGACGTCTTTCAACTTAGCAAGTCCTTCTTCAAAGTCCTGACTGGGTATGATTACATCGTCCATGTAAACAACGACAACATTGGTGGTGATCAGCTCCCTAAGAACTGCCATGATGAATCTGGTGAAAACCGCAGGTGAATTCGATATGCCAAATGGTACATAAAGGAATTCGAATTGCCCAGATTGGGTCACAAATGATGTGTACTTTCGAGATCCTGGTTCAATGGGAACGTGAAAGAAGCCGTTTGTTAGATCCAAAGTAGTGAATATCTTGGAACCTTGCAGCTTGTCTAGCACGGTCTCCATATGAGCCATCGGGAAATTGTCTCGGATAATTTTCTCATTAAGTTTTCGGTAGTCACAGCACAGTCTCTTCTTCCCGTTTTTCTTGGATACCAAAACTACCGGCGATGCGTATTCTGAGGTGCTTGGTTGGATGATTTTCTCAGCAAGCCAATCCTCAACTTGATTGTCAACTGTTTTCTGGTCACAGGCAGGTAATCGACGTGGATGCTGATAGACAGGTATTTCATCCTTCAAAATGATTTTCATGTGTACCGGAGCATTTGCGTTGCGCACGGGTACATAGTCTTCAATCAAACTTTTGACCTCAGACTGCTGTGATTGATTTAAATGGGATAAATCAACGTGATCGGAAACTGCTACCTCTTCTGCACACATGCCCTTGAAATCTTGTAGAAACTCGGATTCAAAATTGACATGTTTGTCTTCGTTACTTTTGGATTCGTTCCGACGCATAAACTCAGTGCCTTCCTTGGTAACTTTCATGTCCACAATGTCCAGGATAGTTCTGCCCAAAATAGCGTCGAAGCCCATGTCCTCATCCGGAACCACGTGAAACTCCACCTTCATGTGCATGTTGTCTATTTCCACAGGTATGGCAATGCTCCCGAAAGTTAACACTTGACTCTCGCCTATTCCTGTCAAGCACTTTTCTTTTCCGGTGAGAGTTTCGTTGCCTAGTTTGAGGAAAATGTTCCTGCGCATCAGGCATAGATCTGCGCCTGTGTCGACGAGTCCTTTGAATTGAACGACTGAAGATTTGATTACTTTTAATTCAAGGCCTGAAGCCGTAAACTCGCTTTTTGGTTTAGTAGCTGCGTTCTCTACGTGAACGGCATTAGCGTTGCTTTCCTGTTTTACCTCGACATCGATTTTGCACTGTGCAGCACGATGACCTGGCTGACCACACCGATAACAATTATTATTATCCTTTTTCTTGCAATCTTTCTTTAAATGGGACGGATCCCCGCACTTAAAACATTTGCGCACAAACTCTGGTTTAGAATCGAAGCTTTTGGATCCATCTGCCTCAGCAACACGCGTTTCATTCTTGTAAGGCATCTTGTATGAGCTGCGAACTTTCTTGTATACTTCGATTTGCTCCTTTAAATCCTTTAATGTTTTAGCCTGGTACAACATGATTTTGTTTGCCTTAGCATCTGGAACTCCCTTCACAAAGTACTCTATCAAGCTCTCTTCATCTAAGTTAACTGGCTTAGCTATTTCCATCAAAGCATACAAATATTCCTGAAGTGTCTCTCCCTTTCTCTGTACACGTTGACCTAGCTTGCGATGGACCTCAGCAGATGATATTTTAACAGCAAATTCGCCACGCAATGCTGCCTTAAGAGAATCCCAGTTGCGAATGTTTGACTGACTGCGAATGAACGATTTTGCAGCCCCACTGAGTAACTGCTTAGAGTAAATGAATAGTTGAAGCTGGCTCCACTGTACAGTCAAAGCACATTCCTCTAACTCCTGAATCCACTGATCTATATCTGGGCTACCTGTACCTGCAAAATTAGAAACACTGCCTTCTACATCTTTAAGTGTGAACAAAGAACGGCTGATAGGCGCTGCCTGCACGGGACAATCGAGAGCGGTAGCTACAGATTCGACTCCATCTGAATCGTTGTTGTCATCTTCGTCCTGAATACCGAAGTGAGCAAGAAGTCTATCCTGTAAGTCGCGCTTTCTACCAGCTGTGGGTAAATTTAGCTCTAGTAGCTTTGCGCGCAAGTCGTCGCATCGCATTAACATTATCTCTTCGAGTTCCATTTTGAGATTAACTTTCTTAACAATGTATTGATATTAGCTTAACAGTAACAATATTTAAGTGTAACAATAAGATTAAATGTTTATATAAAGATTATAATAATAGATATTTCAGTTAATGACAAATGTTTGGTTTTATACATACAGTATACTTGAACTGCTTGTCAGCGACTTTCAATTCGATTAGGCCTTCTGATTAGCACCCCTTTTGATTGTCTGCTTTTCGATACTGCTTGCCTGCCAATTGGATTTTCTGCTGCTTTTCCACTTGAAAAGTTCTTGCCGTTTCTTGTCCGCTGACGTCGATGCCTTCCGCCAAGATCTGCTACTCCAGACTCCGTGCTGCTTCAAAATCCTGTCCTCCAGATTACGCCGAACCGCCTCTGCTGCAGTGTCCGCCTCACGCTCCTGACTCGCTCCGCTCGCCTCTGTCTATCGCTGCTCCCAACGCCTTCCACAGATCAGCCTCTGCAAGTTACCAGTTCACCGTGACCGGCCGGATCCCAGACTGACGCTCTGACGATCTATGATGCACTACCTCCTGGACTGTAGTTGCTATTTGCCACAAGCGTTTCCCTTGCGCGTCTTCACACACTGTAACTGCGTCTCTCCGCATACATCAATGCCAAAATGCTGCTTCGTGGTCGTCTTTTTTGCACACTGCCAAATTAACTGCGCAGTTGCCTCAAGTTGCAATTTCACCAGACTTGAAATTTCGCAATCACTGTAGTTGTGTTTGTAAAAAACGTACTTCTGCACTCTAATTGTCTTGCACTTATGTTTGGGTCAATTCCCGGACGAGCCCCCAAATTGTAGGAAATTGTTATATTCACATACAATGTTTATTGGGATTAAGTTTAAACATAAAGTGCTTATATTAGTTTTACAATGTTCTTCCGGTATCGGTATTCCTTCACACACCAAAACGATCTTGTTCTCTTTACGAACGCTAAACGACGACTCGATGCTCACTCGTGTAGGCATCGGCGGCCTTCAAAGAATCGAGTACTTTATTGTGTTTTAAATGGCGAACTGATTAAGAGTTGCCATATAGCTTAACCCGCTTCGAGTGTGCCGTGTAGTAGACCCGCCAGATTCAAATCCCACATATATTAGGGCGGGTCGATTTGTATGGGGCCGAAAAAAGTGATGAGTCGTATAGGGGGAACGTAATCTTTAAAGGATTCTTAGCAATATTGGCGAACAAACTTGTGGTCCAAAATGACGTTTAAAATAACGTTTGTGTATTACAAGTGCCAAAAACAGCAAACCGAAACAGCTGACTGTTGTGGGCGTTAGAGGGGTCGTGGCGCTTGGCTGAAATAAACTTGCGCTGCGTTGGAAGCCCAAGAATATGTGTTGGTAATGCCAACTTTCTAGCTTTTGTAGTTTCCGAGATCACAGCGTTCATACAGACAGACAGACGGACAGACGGACATGGCTAGATCGACTCGGCTAGTGATCCTGATCAAGAATATATATACTTTATGGGGTCGGAAACGCTTCCTTCTAGCTGTTACATACTTTTGCACGAATACAATATACACTTTTACTCTACGAGTAACGGGTATAAAAATAAAAAAACGTATTTTTTTGTGAAATAGCTTGCAATTTGAATTAAAATAACTGTCTTATTGCAGAGAGTTGCACGGAACCCCTTGGTGAAAATATATAGGTACATATCTAAAGAATTTTTCTAAAAAAAAAATGGTTACGTTTGGTTACGTTTGAAGAAACTTTTGGCCTAATTTACTATAAACAAGAGAGAACGCTATAGTCGGGTTGGTGTCCCGACAATCTAATACCCGTCACTCGGCTAAAGGGAGTGCGAGGAAGATGGAGATATAAACTTTGATCAGGTATAATTTTTTAACGAGTGGTCCGATTTAAAAAATTTATTCTACATTTCGATAGGTATAACTAAACACAACAGAATTGTAGTAGTAGTGTTGCCGCCCCGTGTTTTTAAAGGTTTCTTGTTGTAATTTATCTTCTCCTGGTAATATTGTATTGATTATAATTGTACTATTAGACTAATTGGATAAGAAAAGTGACAACAACAAACTTTTAAAAACACAGGGCGGCAACACTACTACTATTTTGACCGCACCTGTATGCTTTTATGTTTTTTGACTATGTTTTCTAAACTTTGTTTCTCCCTTAATAAAAATCATAAAAAATTATTTTAAGTATGTGGTTTGAAAGATAAAGAGCGTATCTTTTAAAAAACTTTAACATCGAATCAATCTGAGAGCTCCGGAAAGTTGGCCAATTTTAGAATTTTTCGAACTTTGAGGTCCTTTTGCTAAGAATCCTTGCGTCGCACACTGGGGTGAGAGGCCCCAATAGTGACGATCAAATCAGCCGACAAAAAATTTGAACATGTTATAATTTTGTATTTGTTCAAGAAAAGTAAAAGAAAATAACATTTGGCCTTTCCGTAGAGTATTTTTTTTTTAAGAATAATTTTTCTTTGCAACATTTTTTGAAATTTTGGGTATTTTTACCAAAAAATTGATAATTCTTCATTTATTGCGCTGAAATTTTCCCCGAATCGTTTATGTATTTATTTAGACTATGTATATTAAGAATACTAAGAATTGATTGACTTTATAGTGAATATGCGCCAAAAATAATATGCTAAAAATGGGAAAACCTTGTATTGCTTGTATTTATTAAATAAAAAAAGTTTATATATATAACTTCGAATTTATAAGTGAAAACCATAATTCTAAATGAAAATCGATGATTTAAATAATGTAAAAACCCAATCATGACAATAGCTGACCAAAGTATTTCGATAAGCATTCAAAAATCGCAGGAGCAAGATGATCATCTCAGAGCAATTCGCGATATCCTCAACGACGGAAAAGATTCCTACAACGACTACTTCCTCAAGGGCGGCGTACTACACAAGCTTGTCAACGACACTGAGTTATGCCGTTTCCTCACTAGAGCTGAATGTAGCATTTTGACATTTTTTGGTATATGTTACATTTTTCCCATATATTTTCAAGTGGTTCTAGAGGTGGGAGAGAAGAGCATACGACAATAAATGCTACTACATTTCGATATTCTCGTGCCTAAAATACCAAATATCTGAGTATTATTTGACTATCGACTAAACGACCATCGCAAAATTTTCGAAATAATCAAGGCCCATTATAGATGATTTTTCTGCATAAAAAAAATTGCGTATAACTGCAGGTAACAAAACCTGACCAATCTTTTGCACCTTACTTTTGTCACAGGAAGTAAGAGGCAACAAACCACCATATCGATAAGACCACCGAAGGATTGCCAAATCAACAATAAAATTATCAAAAAAAAATATCTAAGCATGTATAGCTTAAATAATAAACAATAAAGACAATGCAATATATAATGCAAACAAAAGCTTAATAGAACATTCAAATCTTTATTCTCCATGGTCAATACATTTGATTGTTCAAATCTCCTGCTTGCGGATAGTAGTATTTGAGAAATTATGCCCATATTTCAGGTTTTGAAAAATGTCTTCCTCATGAAAAGCGTTTAACGCTTTCCTTTGTGTTTCCATGCCTTTGCAGTTTTTATATATAGATAATTTTTGATAGTATTGAATATTTTGAATTTAAAAGCAAAGCACATCTGTTTTCGAAATAATAAATGCTGAATGCTAAATGCTTTCCCGTGCGGACAGGAAATAGCATCTTTTTGAATTCCGAAAAAATACTACAGTATGTACATCAGTGAGGGTACGGCATTAGTTGTGGTGCCCAAAGATATGCAAAGGCAAATCATCACGAAAGCTCATGAGAAGGGGCATTTCGCATCGAAAAAGGTCAAGGATCTTTGCGCAGAGTATTACATTCCAAGTCTAGATGAACAAATTCACAAGGTCATAGATTGCTGCATCCCGTGTATTCTTAGCAATCGTAAAAAAGGCAAACAGGAAGGACTACTGCATCCACTGGACAAGGGAGACGTCCCTCTGCACACCTTTCATGTGGATTTTTTAGGTCCGTTAGACTCGACCAATAAAGACTACAAGCACATCTTAGCCGTTGTGGATTCGTTTACCAAGTTCTGCTGGCTGTACCCGACTAAATCGACTTCCTCTAAAGACGTAATCACAAAGCTGCGTAACCAAAGTGCAGTATTTGGCAACCGTGCAATCATCATTTCCGATCGGGGGTCTGCATTTACTTCGCAGGACTTCTTAACGTATTGCAACGAGGAAAACATCAAAGCCATCAAGACGACCACAGCTGTGGTGCACAGGAACGGGCAAGTCGAGAGATTGAACGCCACTATAATTTCAGTTCTCTCAAAACTAAGCTTTGACGATCCAACCAAGTGGTACAAGCACGTCGACAAAGTTCAGCAGGCGATCAATTCCACATTTGCTAGATCGATCGCCACAACTCCATTTGAGCTTTCGATAGGCTCCAAATTGCGTACCAAAGAAGATGTCAAGCTACAAGACTTGATCAACAAGGAGGCGATAGCAGCGTACAGTGACGAGCGTACCGATTTGAGAAGCAAAGCTAAGACTCAAATTTTTAAGGTCCAGGACGAAAATAGAAAGACCTACAACTTGCGACGCAAACAAGCCAATTACTATGACGTCGGTGATATTGTAGCAATTAAGAGGGCACAATTTGGCAGCGGCTTGAAACTGCTGAGTATTTAAAGCGCTGGTCAACACCTGATGACGCCGAAGATGCATTCGAGGCGAAAGCATAGCAGGATGGCCGAATGTGGGATGTGTCTGCTTTGGGAAGCGACCATCCACAATTCCACAGTTTACCCTAGACAATACCTTTAGAGCTAAACGAGACCTACGACGAAAAGCTGAATAACCCATATGAAGAAGTAAAGACGAAACTAGAAGGAAGAGTGAAGAAAGACGAGAAGACGACGAGTAACGACGATTGAGTTTAGTTCGAGCCTTGCAAGAGAGACGTTGGCCAGAAGACGAAGGAAGACGCGTGAAATTAAAAATATCATTATATACTTTATTTTATACT
>JBAMCJ010004467.1:0-72706 GCA_037075205.1 Drosophila prostipennis
ACCCCAAATATTAAATGTTGGCGGAAAATTTTCTTTTTTGGTTTAAAAATAGCGTTTGGTTTATCTATATTTTGCAAATCAATAACATTTTCCTTCCAAATTAATTTTTTACACGAAGATATGCGGCTTTCAAAACATGAGCAACACATACTGTATAATTCAGCAACATTTTGTTGTGTTTTTTTGTAATATTGCTACGCCTTCTGTGGAAGTCTAAAGATCAAGCAACCAATACTATAAATTAGTTTGGGCGGCAAATGCTATCAGGAAAAATGAAGACTTCTTTAATATTAATTGATTATATGTCTTAATTGAAGTTTGTTTTTTAACATTTTTAATGTCGCGTCCGTAATCAAAAAAACAAATTTTTTCCTTTCACTCGTTCAATTCGCGACACCTATAATCCAGCTCTTGTGCCTAAAGCAAGCGGATAGTTGGAACAAATTAATTATCATTTTTGAAAAAAAAAAGTAGCGCGTTAATATTTTTAAAGAAATTTTAAAGTCTGTCGCGTCCGTAATTTTTATTTTGTATTTCCAAAAAATCAGTTTGATCATAATTTTTGTGTAGCTAATTGTTTTATTTTTTTGCTGCTAGGAAAAAACCTCGATGGGCTTGCTTTTCCTTGTCAATGAATTTTTTCAATGCGCTCAGGAAAATTTACACGGAATAAACCTTATCTACAGTGGCGCCAAGGAAGTGGGTAGTATTTTCACTTACCACTACAAGAAAAATGGAAAAATGTTTCACAGAAAAAGAAAAATACACTATGCATCCAGTAGCAGAGGATTCGACATTTTTGTGGGTGTCACAGCCTTTTCAACAAAAAACAAAATTTAATAAAATATACTAAACGTGCAAAACATAATTCGTAAATAAACTTATTATTTAAAGATAGGTATATATTCTTTAGCAGGTGTATTTTGATTAAATTTCTGCGTTTACTAGAAAAATTTAAAAATTTAATTCTAACCACTTAGTCACATAGCTTTCATAGAACGAGCTATATAAAAACTATGTTTCAATTAAAAAGAGGTGGATAACGCTAAAATATTTTAACCAAACTTTAAAGTAGGGACTTTAGTAACACGTAAAATAGCTCTGCAACATTTTGACAAAATAAAAAGTTGCAATATTTTGTTAAGTAGCAACATGTCGCGTCCGTAATTATCGCGTCCGTATTCTTGCACTAGTTTTAGAAAAAAAACCGCTGAATGTTTTGCCACCGAACTTGCTTTGATGTGCGTGGTTACTCAGCAGGTATACTGGAAAAAAAATTCAAAAAAATCCCCCTCTAGTTTCGCAGAATTTATGGTTTTTCGAAAGTTTTCAAAATTGCAGTTCTATTTTTGTCAGCGTCACGTATTTCACTTATTTAATTGTATTTCTAAGAACTGGCTGGACAGATAATCTTCATTTTTTTACCATAAATACAAGAGCGTCTAAGCTATCCAAGAAAAAATTAAAAAGTAATAAATGTACACTGCGTCACTCTTATTTTTAGAGTTTAAGTTGAAAAAATGTCGCGTCCGTCACCCTGGAAATGCCCATATCCGATGCCATGCCACTTGAATTTATGCATATTTTTCACTTCTCGATTGTGTATGGAGGAGCCACTCGTGTTTGCTCGCTCAAGAGAGTGCCGCCAACGTATCTGACGATAATCGCAAAATAAATAAATTCATCGTGCCTTCCGAGAGGCTGAGATGAAAGTGAATTGAGTAGCATAAAGACTTCGATCCAGTCCAAACATTGGCTTTCGTAGTAAGTCCCAGTCTGTCAGTTTGTCAGTCCATCGGTCCGTCAGTTTGTCCCTCGGTTAGTCAACCCATCAGTCAGCTCAGTTCATTTTAGCTGCCCCTCAGAGCACTTGGCAAAAAAAAGTATGCAAAAAGCGAACCGAAAAAAAAAAGTTGCATGCGTCAAGCTGATTTTTCATTCATTGCAGCTCAGGGCATTGTGTTTTCCCTCCGCCTTTTCCTCTTGACTTCTGACATGGACACGCGATTCAGGGGACACCCGACTTCTCATGTGTCAAAGTTCATTAGAAAACATCCTGTGCGCATATATGCATTTTCATATATTTCATTTTATTTTCCACAACAAAAACAGGCGGACAGAATATAAATTGAATTGAAATTGTGCAATGAAAGGGCTCAGCAACAAACCTCAATGGGCAAAGATTTCTGTATTGTGATTTGATTTATGAAAAAGGCACTTACTTTTGTTTTTCAACAGCACACATGTATATGTAAACGTGTGTAGGTATATAAATATTTCCAATTGAGAGATTTATGGCAACGAGGCCAATGTTGGTTGTTTGTCTGTTGGAATACGTAAAAGCTGCATAGATGGATGGCTATTTGAACTATTACAGATGATTGATTTCTATAAATGTTTAGTTTTTTTTTCCTCTTGTAGTAAAAAATCAAACAAAAACACCTCTTAACGAGGTAAAAAAATAGTGACGACCGCACCTTCAACATACAAAAACTCTGATATCATATTTTGTGACGAAAAATAATTTAACGATAAGAAAATATAAAAACACTTTCTAAAATTTACTCATTCGGCCCGCTTCAGACAAATTTATAAGATTTTACCCACATTTTCATTTTCTATTGTAGCGTGCCGAAAAAAGTAAATTTTGTGAAAGTGTTTTATATTTTCGAATGTAAAATTATTTTTCGTCACAAAATTTTTTTTTTTAACTTTTATTTTGTTGAAAGGTGCGGTCGTCACTATTTTTTTACCTCGTTTAGAGGTTTGCTTTTTTGATATCAGTTGTTTCAGATGGGACAATTTATACCCTGGGTTTAATTTACATATTAGTATACCTCATACCATGACCAAAAGTCATCCCCATATAACTTAGTTATTAATTTATTTATTTATTGATTTTTTATTTATTAAAGTTAATAATTGTATAATGGAACGGTTTAAAACAATTTTACCAATTCCTTGACCTAAAAATACAGTTTGGATATGCACATACAAAATTTAATGCTTCTAAGCACGTTAGATAAATAATTGTAATTTTTTTAAAGATTAAAAATTACTTTTTGTCATTCAATAATTGTTAAAGCACTTAAAACTTAACTTTAAATCATTAAAAATTGTTAAAGGACTAGTAAACGATGAGAAAACATGAATTCCATAGGATCCGATAAGAGTGAGAGAGTAGCCCTACTTGCTGCAACGTGTTTTCATAAAAAAAGCAGAGGTCATTTAAAAAAATTCGATATTTTAAAAACTAACAAGAGAGAACGCTATAGTCGGGTTTGTGTCCCGACTATCTAATACCCGTCACTCGGCTAAAGGGAGTGCGAGGGAGATATAAACTTTGATCAGCAATAACTTTTTAACGAATGGTCGAATTTATGGAGATATGAACTTTGATCAGCAATAACTTTTTAACGAATGGTCCGATTTAAAAAATTTCTTCTACATTTCGATAGGTATTGATAAACACAACAAAACTGCATTTTTACTTTTCCGAAATATTTAAATTTTTAAAATCGTTTATTAACTATTGTGGGCGTTAGAGGGGGCGTGGCACCTTTTTGAAATAAACTTGCGCTGCGTAGGAGCTCCAAGAATCTTCATGCCAAATATCAATCCTCTAGCTTTTATAGTTTTCGAGATCTCAGCGTTCATACGGACAGACAGACAGACGGACAGACGGACAGACGGACAGACAGACATGGCTAGATCGACTCGGCTAGTGATCCTGATCAAGAATATATATACTTTATGGGGTCGGAAACGCTTCCTTCTAGCTGTTACATACTTTTGCACGAATACAATATACCCTTTTACTCTACGAGTAACGGGTATAATTACAAGCAATTAGCACAGTGACCCAGATGCGTAAATTATGAAAATGAAAATGCATCCATCGCCATGGCCGCCCAGAAATTCCTTTGGCCGGCGGCACTCGTACTCATAATGGAAAGTGGCAATCAA
The DNA here is from genome assembly GCA_037075205.1 of Drosophila prostipennis. Classification (NCBI taxonomy): domain Eukaryota; kingdom Metazoa; phylum Arthropoda; class Insecta; order Diptera; family Drosophilidae; genus Drosophila; species Drosophila prostipennis. The sequence goes on from JBAMCJ010004467.1 coordinate 3,967, forward strand.
GTGCGGCTCAAATGTGCAATGAAAGCACGTTCGCATATTCAAAGACTCAAAAGACTTGTTGACAAGAAGTTTGTGTCTTGAGTCTTTCGTTTTCGAGCGCGTGCTCTTTTAACAATCCAGCGATGACGGGTTTTCATTTGGCATTCGGTGTTCTACAGGAGGATGCTATGTTTATGTAGCTTCTGCTTTTGCTTCTGCTTGTCTTCGGGTTGTTCTTTTTTATTAGCATACTGATAAAAAAGCGAACTTGGTTAGTGTGTGTGCGCGTTGTGGACATTAAAAAATGATGGAAAAAGCAAACAAGTTCCTAAATTGTGACCCAATTACCCAGTTAGCCAGTCTGTTGATTCAACTTCTACTTGGCCTTATGAATTGCGGCCCATCGACGAGGCATGCAAAATTGAGGCTGCATTTGCATAACACTTTGTCTGAATCCCAAGAACCGAAGAACCCCAGAAAGCAGAATCGCTGGCCAATTCAGTGACAATCGAAAGGAAAGTTGCAAAGTAGCAAAACGGGCTGCAGTTAAATAGCATCGCAATTGTTTCGTGTGCCGCATGCAATCGAGAGGAAATCTAGACCATAATAATGGCCACGGCAATTTGCAGACACCACTGGCACACACCAATTGCACTTTCATCTGGGATTCTGGCGGGCTCTTTGAATAAATTTCTAAATGCCTTGATTGACAATCCGCTGCGATTGAGCTAGGCGCATAATGCGTCTTTGACGTTGATGTGAATGTGACTGTGACTGCTCTCCGCCGCCGGTGAGTCAGTCATAATTAGCGCTGGGTATTTCGGCTGGGTGACATTATCGATGTATTTTGATTGAATGAAAGTTGAACTGTGTTTTTGAAAGTGAATTTCTTGCCACGGCAGAAGAGGTAGCGAATCGAATCGAATCGAATGGAAAGCACTGGCGGCCAGTCGATTTCGGCTTTTTGGCTCTTTTTCTTTTCCGTTGCAGCAGAATATCGATGAGCGTTAGACAATAGGCCAAGACCATTGGCTAGGCCAGGGTCTGGCATTTGGCTCGTTTGACATAACCACCACAATGAGCCACCTAAACCACAACAAGCCACAACTCCCAGACGGGTTTTCCTCCTCGCCACTCGCTGCAAAAACTGGCTGCTCACATTTGGTAAAATTTCACTTTTTCCTTTTATTTGCTCGCTGGCCGCCGCGACTATTGCAGCAACAGCAACAGCAGCAGCAGCAGCTTTTTACATGAAAATCAAAGCAATCCCATCCAGTCACTTGTGGCCGGGAGTCAGTGCCAAATTTGGAGTGCACCAGTTGGTTTGTGTTGTGTTGTGTTGTTAATTGTAAGCGACACTGCCGTTTTGATCTGCAATCATAACTCGAAGGCTGCGATCCACATCCACCATCGAATAGCGAGTAGTACGATACTGCACTTATTGTTTTGGCCAAAACACTTCTCGCAAAACAAAGAAGCAGACACGGTCATGTCTCAATTAAGCCAACCTACGGTGCTTGGTCTGCTGACAAATTGCCGAGAGGCCGCGACTCGAATCCCGACAGCAACACCAGCAATCACAGCCACAGCCACAGTCTCAGCCACCAACTGGCTGCAATTTTCGCACCATAAATGTGGAAGCGGTCCGTTGTCAAAGCTTTTGAAGTGACAGCGGCCTTGTGGAGGCTTTGAAATCAAGAGTGATTTCGGGCCTGGGCGGAAGGTCTTCGATTCAAATTAAAGATTGCGTTTCTTTGCTCTCTCTCTTTGCAGCCAATCAAAATGGCAGGCAGCCGCAACTTTGGGTTGCTGCTGGCATTAGTGTTGCTGCTCGACGCAGCAGCAGCAGCAACAGCGAGCGCTGAGCCAACCACGGAGACTCCATCGGCCCTGCTGCCCTTGGAGGCCAGGAGTGCCGATATCTCCGGCGAGGAGGACGTCATCTCCACCAGCTATGTGCTGCCCAATCAGATTTTCAACGAGGGAAAACCCTACTATGCCCGCCAGGATCCCGTGTCGGGGCAGCTGGACTTCAGCGCCAAGAAGCCGGCAGGCATTCAACCGGAGGCCAACGAGGTAGTTGATCCCAACGAGAAGATCGTGCTCAGCGGAGGCAGTTCGCCGAATATACACGACTTCCTGAACCTGCCCGTGAAGTACTCCTCGTCGAAGTTCGTCTATCCGCTGGTCTCCAGTTCGTATGCCAATCTAAAGTACCAGGGAAGCAACAAGAACTACATCACCAACAAGAAGCCCACTTCGGTGGTGGCACCAGTCACTCCTCCGCCGCCAAACTATCACAGCTCGAACTTCTTCACGGTGCCAACTACCAAACTAACTGCTGTGACACCCACGGCAGGAGCCTACTATCCCAGCAGTCCTAGTAGCACCACTAGCACGAGCACCACGTCCACAACTACGACTACCACTACGACCACGACCACTCGGGGAACTCGTCCACCTTCCAGGCGACCAGTTAGCACCACTACAACCACCCAGGCAACGAGTCCCGTGGCCAAGTACACTACCACTTCCCGACGACCCATTCCAGTGCAGCTGACCTCCACGACACCGCCACCACCGCGCACCAGCACCACCCGCAAGAAGTTTGTGCCCACCAAGAAGTACAGTCCCACAGTGCCCAGCACCAGTGGAAGGCCCACAGAGGATCAGCGTCCGGTGAAGTCTAGACCCACGCCCAGCAGCCAAGATGAGACCCTCACCACCCACCATGCCACGCCACAGGCGGCCATCTTCCCCACAGAGCCGGCCACAACCACCAAGATGTACACCACATCGAGCACAAGTCCACCTGTGGTCTTCACCGAAGGACCCACGCCCCCACCCGCCTTCAGTCCCATTCCGGGAACTGGTATTCCCAACCTGGATCCAGCCGACGTTTACCACACGCTGGGGCAGAAGAACACACAGGCCGAGGAGCAGCAGCAGCAAATGCAGCAGCAACAGCAAATACAGCAGCAGCAGTATCAGGAACAGCAGCAACAGCTATATCAACAGCAGCAATATCAGCTGCAACTGGAGAAGCAACAACTGGAAAAGCAGAAGCATCCATACCAGCAGCAACTGGAAAAGCACCAACAGCAGCAACAACAACTACACCAGCAGCAGCAACAGCAGCAGCAACAGCATCAACATCAACAACAACAGCAGCAACATCAACCTCAACCGCCAACTCAGCAACAGCAACCCACTCCTCCGAAATCCCCGATGACCCTCAGCGATATATTCAACAGCCTCGCTGAAGAAGAATCCAATGTGGCGCAGAACTATCAGCAGAATCAGGGATTCGATGCCCAGGGCAATCTCATTCAGCCCATCGCGCCATCTAAGCCATCGCCCTTCGCCATGCAACAGCCAGGAACTCAGCAGCCAGGACCACAGCAGCGACCCATCAATCCCAACGAGCAGAAGGTCATCTCCGGCAGCCAGGAGAACTACAGCAACGAGTACGTGTCCTACCAGGTGCAGCAGCCAAACATGATGCAATACCGCCCAGTTCCTGGCCAGATCAACAACGTGGTCATCTCACCGGGTCAGCAGTCGGCCTCCTTCGTCCTGGGCAGTCAAGTGCAACAGGTTAGCGTGGGTCACCCGAGCATGGAGAAGGAACCACTGTTCGCCAAGGACACGCCAGGAGTGCAGTATGGTCAGGTGATCAACGAAGATATTGGCAATATTAAGAGACCTCTTAAGGAACCAATGCCAGCGCCTCCGAACTACCAACAGATGCCGAGTATTCAGCAGAACTCCAACTTCCATCAGAACGGAAATGTTGCCACATCGGGAGCCCCTTCGGGAGCTCCTTCCTACCAAGAGCCACCTCCAGAGGCACCTAGTCCCTATCAACAGCTGCCCCTGATTGGATCCAACAAGCGACCATCAAAGAAACCAGTGTCCATGCCAGAACAGCCTCCACATGGCAACTACCCACCACCACCACAGACTTCAACACCACCCCAAATGCAGCCCACTTTGTCGCCTGAGATCCAAGGAGAGGACACCAAGGAGCTTCTGGTCTCCACCAACATTAGGTTCCCTGCCCAGGGCGAAGAGTCTCTGGAACTGTCCTCTCCGGCTGTGATGCAAGGTCCTCCGGCTGGACCCCACATCAATGGCCATGCTCAACCTCTGAGTCTGCAGCAGATTCAGAACTCCAATCCCGTTGTTTTCCCCAAGGTCAAGGATGAAGCGGCCCCTGGCAGCGGCAATGTGCAGATCCAACAGCATGAAGTGCTCAACCTAAGTCAGCAGAAACCACCATTGGTGAGTGATTTATCCAAAAGTGTCTGTAACATCACGATATAACCAATACCAATCTCTACCCCTAGAAATTCCCTGCCCAGCAGCCAGGACTTGGCGAGCATCCTTCGCTGGACATGGAGCCACCTCCGAGGTATCCCACTACTATGGGACCCGTGCCCCAGGCACCTCCAACTCCTGGCAAGCGACCGCCTTCCAGCTTCTACAACGAGTTCAACCGCAAGCCCCAGAATGGCCCACGTCCCAGCAATTTGCCCAACATTCTGCCTCAGTTCCGTCCGAATGCCAAGATCTCCAGCGGACATCCTCCTGCTTTGAATAAGGAACCCGGCAACATCCGTCTGCTCCAGCAGGGCGGTCCTGGTCCGGGTCCCAAGCGTCCCTACAATCCCTCTGTGCCACCTCAGTTTGCCCATCGTCGCCAGCCGGTGCATCACCAACAGCAGCAACAGCAGATGATGCAGAAGCGCTATCCCATGAATCGCATCTCGGAGTATCCCGTGGGTCCGGGTCCCAGTCCAGGAGGAGATGTCAACAGGAGAGTCTACAGACTGCCTCCGTATGGCGGTCAGAATGTGCCCTACATGCCCGATCACATGTATCCCCGTCGTCCCCATGGTCCCGGTCCATTGAGATCCGTTGATGGCTACCCGGCAGAGCGACATGCTCCCTCTGCGGAACCCTACAAGACCATCGATGCCGAGGCAGCTGCCGATTTCGAGGAGGAGGATCTGGTGATCAACGATCCGCCACAGCCAGTAACCCCCGCCAAGGATCGCACGGGAGTGGAGGACACGAAACTGGAGCCAGTTGTCACCCTGCAAATGCTGCAGTCCCAGAAGAAGGCCGTCAGCCTGCCCGGCGATGATACGGGTGCGGGAGAGATCCAGGTCACGGCCGACAACGATCCCCAGGAGGCTGAGGCCTCTAAGCTCAGCCAGCAGAAGTTGGACCCCAGCGGAATGTACGTGGTCTTTCCCATGAAGGGTGCAGAAAAGGGTCAGGCGGAGGGAGAAGCTCCCTCGGCACCAGCCGAATATCAGAACACTCCGTTCTCCGTGATCCGCGATCAGCCACAGGAACCGATTCTAAAGAACAAGAAGCCGCAGTCGCTGCAGCAGCAAAACAAAGCGCAGACGGGGCCCAAGGAGAAGTTCCCCTATCCCATCGAGAAGCCAGATCCATCCTATTCGGAGCTCCATTCCGACGCTCAGGCCGCTGTCCCGGGAGTACTTGTGGCCCCGAGGATCATCACCGGAGCTCTGGGCACTGGCACAGAGACACCCATCGCCATCGCCTACACGCCCACTGAACCCAATCCTTTCCGTCATGAACAAGCACAGAAATTCTCCAACATCAACCTGGCCACGTCGGTGATCAACGAAATTCGCCAGGACACCCAAACGGAGGAGGGTCTGAGCAGTGACTTCGATCTGCGCGGTCAGAATTTCGAGAAGGACTTCATGGCTCCATTTTATCCAAGTGTGAGCCTAGGTGGTGGTGCTCCCAGTGGAGCGGCAGCTGTAAATCCCGCTGCGCCGAGCAACTGGAACATTGTGCCCTCTACCACGGATCAGGCGATCTATGAAAAGAACAACATAAACCGGGCCGATGTGGACACCACTGAGGAAAAGAAAGCGGAGGAGGAGCAGCCTACGGCCAGCCCGCTGACAGCGGAGAAGCCCTCTGAGATGGACAGCTTCCAGCCACAGCTTCAGGGTGGCTTCAAGCCCATTTATCCGCCGGGCTACAAGCATGTGGAGCAGGTGGAACAGGAGGAGATCGCAGGTGCCAAGAATGCTGCCCAGGATCAGCCAATCGCATTGCCTCTGGTGGCCACCACAGCGAAGCCCTTAACATCAGCCTCGCCCATCAGCAGTAGCAGTAGCAGTTCCACCTCAACATCCTCCACCACCTCCACGACCTCAACGACTCACCAGCCTGGGATCACCAAGTCGGATGCCACTCTGGCAACCACCACCAAGGCGCCGGTGGTCAGTGCAAAGCCCACGCAGCGCAAGAAGACCAGCTTCGAGACGAGTCTGGCGGCCCTGCTATTCGGGGACGAGGACGAGGAGGACGGAGCACGCAAGTCCGCGGAGCTGCCAAAGGCCCAGTCTGGTCCCAGGAATGTGCCACGCATGGGTCCCCGAAGTCTGACGCTGAGCTAAACGGGAGCCTCGAGGAGACCCCCAACAAAACTAGTGTAGTTCAATTTTAGTTCGTATTATTTATTCAAAGTTTATGAGACAGCCGGGATAAGCCCCGCTTAGAGGTAGACCATGTGGTAATCTAGTTCTGTTCTACAGCTTATAGTTAGTAAGCTCACCATCCAGATATATAGACCATCGCCTCCAACGAACACCACACCCCACAATCCCAGCGACTTTTGCGAGTCTGATTTGAAATGCGATATTTGTAAACTTTCTCATTGGACTCCCGAATCGTCGGAAATGAGATAAAAGCTTTTTGTATTCAATTTAATAAAAAACCGTAAAATAGTACTCACAATTTACCGGATTATTGTACCATAGAAAACCATGCGAAATAAACATAATTCTGATATGATAAACTTTTTCTTTTTTAAAATAAGGTACAATTTTAGGGTTTTCCGGGTTAATTATAAAGATAAACTTAAGATAATACGGATGTTAATGTGAATAACAAGTTTTTCTTTCCACCGAACGGAGTTTATATTTCCCCTAATAAAATAGTTTACAAAATATTGGATTTTTTACATGAAGAAAAGATCTTACACATATTTTACACCTTTTCAGTATCATAAAGCCTTGCATACTTTTGGTATATGGCTTAAAAGAAGATCTTTTGCAACTGTACTTTCGACCCTGGTAATAGTGAATTCAAGACAAAAGCGGCAGTTTTACTATATCAGTATCTTTATTATACGAGTACAATAATTCAGTTTACAGTTTTACAAAATTATTTATTTGCCTGACATGTTTTCGTTCTTCGATTTAAGATTTACTTCGTTTTAACTTCTGTTAAAACCCGAAATGAATTTCGTTTTTGTGTCTGGGATGGACGCGATTTCAATGTTGATAATAATATAGATAATACTTATTCATGATCGACCCAAGTCGGTAAGTGCATTAAAATATTTGATTGGCAACCGGAAATGAATTTTAAATTCATGATTCTCTAATGCTTGGCTTTACTTAGAACCCATTAACAAGACGATGCAATGAGGTTGATGTGTTATGCTCAAATGGACGACTTACATTTCTTAACAATCTTTTCTATACCGCTGAATCTTATGTACACATATCGTACTTTATTTACAGCTGCCACGGAAGTCTCAGATATAATAATTAATTTTTCTGTTGAACAGTGTCTAAGTTGGTAAAGTAAGATGCTTCAGTTGGAGCCATTATTTCCTAATGAATTCTTGATAAAATAATCAATTTACGGATATATTTTCCTATCATCAGTATAATGGAAACTACTAGCCAATTGAAAAACGATGGCTCAGTCTTAGCCTTGCTTTTGCAATATGTGTTATAATTGAAGTATAATTGCAGCCGATTCGCATTAATCGTATATGTAAGTTCGATTATAAAGGACACACACAAAAAATAAATAAAACAATAAATCATGTCCCATAATACATTCTTTATAAAATCTGAAATTTCTCAGCCAATCTTTGATATTGATCTGCTGGGTGTAATGTATACATATGTATTTATTTGTAATGCAGATACCCACACATTTGTAACGTAAGAATCTAAAACTAAAATCCTAAGTCGCGATTAAGCCGATCGGGATTTCCCAATTATAAATGGTCTTGCTTCTCGAATTGATCCGGGATCATCTGTACAATTTTCGAGGGGAAGGGGGTTTCAAGTCTTATTTAACTTTGACCTTACGTGGTAGTTAATCAGTAAATGTATGTATTGCAATATGCCATTTTATGTGTATATGTGTATATTTGTATTGTATTAAAACATAATCTTTTTATACAGAGTTTAGACAAAATCAAATAAATAGCGCGATAAATGTAATATATGTAAATGTATCTATAAAGAACAGCTATGCCATTTCGTAGGAGTTTACCAGCGACAGGTTTAATTATTAAGAATAAATACTTTCCATGATTGGTTTCTGAATACTCGCTAATTTAGCATAATATATGTAGCGATGTAAATTTGAAGGACTAGGAACCAGTACGACATATGATTATGTTTATATAAATGGTAATTAGATACAATTTTCAAACTAATACAAACGAAATGGATTCTCTTATTGTTAAGGGCATGCTTAATTTTTAGTAGAACATTTTGGCTTATTTGCAATTGCGCTCTATACACATGACAATAAGGAAATAAACTATGAACTTAGAAATTAAACTTTTAGGCATCGAAAACTAACCAACTTTTGTGGGCAAACTGAATTGCGATTATTTTTTGTATTCTTATCAAGTGGTACTGCCAGGTATAAAGGAATCGGATATAGGGATAAAAATCTCACAGAATCTAACTAAGTCTTAAGGTGACTGAACAAATAAATTAAATATGAATCAGGTCTGGGTGTCCGCAACAATATCCCGGCTATCCGCCCTGCTGTTGCTTCTTTTTGTCGAATATGGGAAGCTTCGATTTCACTGCACCCTCGCACACCATCATTCTTTGCTGCGCTGGCTTCTTGTCCAGATCGAAGCACAGGGCATCTGCATTCAGGTGCCGCTTGAAATCCGAGTAGCGTCGCGCCTCGTACGAGAGGTAGTTGGATCCCAGTGCCGAAGCAGCCACAGCAGCGGCCACAGTTCCGTTTCCATTGCGATGGTGCATCGATGGCGGCGAGGAGTCCTGTCGCTTTCGCTCAAAGTACTCCACTATCTTGGCAATCTGTGCAGATCTCGTACTGGGCAGTGCCGTGAAAGAGCGGTCGTCCCAGAGCAGGGAATCGGATCCGGCCAAGCTGCTAATGTCATCGGAGCTATCGGTGTAGATAGACGAGGTGCGGTTCTTGCAGTACAACAGTTGATTCGTTGCGAACGGACTGCGCTGGAGTAGAGTGTGAATCTCAGAGTCCAGAGCCAAACGATTGATCAGGCCCGCCGTAGCCGCCATCTGGGAGTCGCTGCCATTACCGCTGATTAGCGCATGGTGACAGGTGTATCGTCGCTGGTGTGTGGGCCGTGCAGCCACTATGTCGGCGTCCAGGTCATCCATCGAGTCCAGTGCTGTGGATGATGAAGTATTCCCCCCGATAACGGCGGGATCGTTGTCGATCAGCAGCACCGACGACGAGGTCGAGGATGTGTCGTTGAGCAAGTGGCTCTGCTGTTGTTGTTGGGCCGCTGCAGCGGCAGCAGTTACGGCGGCATTCGATGTCGAGGTGGCGTAGTAGCAGCAGCGACACAGACTCGCAAGTTTATCGCTGGAAGATAAGATAAAACAATTAGTACGCGGTAATCAAGGATTCAAATACAGGCCCTACTTAAGGTAACGAAAACGTTGGACAAACACCTTTACAGCTTTTCAATGTTTTATGGCTTTGTGATGAATATCGACCAATAATATGATTTTACACAAATACCATGTCAAAGTTTGGATATTTAAGAAATAAGTGACTTTTATGATAGCGTGATTTTAATGCTTTCAGCAAAATAAGTCACTTACGTTGTTTGTGCGTTTGGGGCTCGATATTTATACCATGGCTGTGTTTAACCTGGGATATGCCAAAATAATTACTATACATTCAATTGCTATCAGTATATTATGTTTATTTAGCTAACATTAAGGAAATTTTAAACATGCACTTTGAAGCTTCTTTTTTGATTTCTATGTTTACACAACTATTTGTAAAATTAAATTGAAATCTGACAATTTTAGACACATAAAATCTATTACGGAAGTACAAAATATTCTAAGTAAATGATCCGATTTACTTACTTGATTTCACTATCTGCGCTGACGCATGCATCGAGCATTAGCTGCGTCTTCAACTTCTCGTAGCAGCAGTTACTACTGTTGCCCCCGCCGCCGCAACCAAACCCCAACGACCCAATCCCGTTCAGCTGTCGGCCGAAACTGTTGGTGGTTATCGCCGCATCCGACTCCTCGTTAAAGCACGAAAAGAAGCCGCTTTCGATCGAGTCCCGCCTCGTTAGGTTCGTCTTTAAGGGAAGCTGTTCACACGAGTTCTTCAGTTCATTTAGATCGCAGGTATTCTTCAGCTCGTCGAGCTCAAGATCGGTGCAGGATGAAACGGAGGCTGGGGTTTCCACCAACCTCGCTGAGCAGCCGGACATTGGAGTGGGTGAAGCCAGGGCCGTGGCTGCTGCTCCGCAACTCGTTTGTTCTTTGGATTTCTTGGCGCTTTCAGTCAGATCCTCGCAAGAATTGGACGCACCCACCGAGGCAGTCAACGTGATGGTCGATGCGCTGGCCTTCAGTAGGGCTGAGGTCTCGAATTCGCTGGTGCTGGTACTTTTCATGCTGGTGCCATTGGGGCCACGAAAAAGCGGATGCGTGTACAGCGAATTCGCGCGGTATTTTCGAGCGGTGGGCACGGTGGCCGGACGCACGGCGCTGTCATCGCTGCTAGACTCCGCATCGGCGCAATTGCCACCCCCGTCGGGATCCTCCCCCTCCGAGGTGCAGTCATCGCAATCATCCTCATCCGCTGGTAATCTTGGCGCTGGTGGTGGCGCATTGGTGCTGGTAACTGGAGGAGCAGCATTGCTGATGCGCTGCGGAAGCCGGAGTTCGATGGCGCTGTACTTGCGCGTCATATGCGGCGACACTGGCAGACTCTTTGGTTCACTGGGCGTCGCTGCCGTTGCCTTTGCAGCAGTGGTTCCTGCTGCTGCCTCATCCGTACTCGCTCCTCCTCCCTGGCCAACCGCCTTGCTCTGCATGGCGGCCAGCTCCTTGAAGAACGGCGCCAACATCTCAAAGCACGAGCTGAATAGATCTCCCACTCCTGCAGCGTAGGTTTTTGGATTGGCGTCCAGGATCTTTTTAACGCCCCGCAGCTGCGCCAGCGCTTCGAACGGATTTGGTTTGGAGCCGTTATGATCCTTTTCAGATGTCGGCTTGTACTGCGGATCCTTCAGACACATCGTTTCGCCCACTTTGCGTAGCGTAAGCACTGCCGGCACAGGCTGAGGAAGTGGTGGCGGTTCTGGAATAGCCGTGGCGGGCAGTTGAACCGAAGCCAGCTGCCTGGGAGGCGTTGGTGAGTGAGTGGAGGATCGCTGGCGCTGCATCTGATGACACCGCGCCTTGTCACTGGGCGACGTGTGCATGGGAAAGTGGATGATGTTCTCGCTCAGCGAGCGCCGGTGCAGCAGGATCTCGGCCTCCAATTTCTGAGTGGCTCGTCGCACTCTGGACTTCAGGACGTGATCATCGAAGCCAGTGCTTCCGGCGGATCCATTCGGCGTTCCCGGCAGCGCAGCCGAGGCGGACTTTTTACTCGGAAATCGAAAGCCGTCCTCATCCACTTCCTTCAGGTGGCGCGGTGTCAAAGTGCCAGCTGGAGCAGTACAAATTGTGGCTACCGTGGGTGCTGCTGCCCGAGGAGTAGTCATTACATTCTCCGAATCGCTGCCTCCTGGAGAGCAGCTTATTAGCTCCAGGGAACTAAGTGGGCTCGCTCCGGCCGACGACTCGTGTTCGTACTTCTCCAACAGCAGGGTCAGCTTTTTGGTGGCATCGTGGAAAGTGGGACGGCTCTTGGCATCGTACTGTATATAATTTAGCGGCTTAGAGACACATTCTCATACACTGATGAAGGCAGAAAGAACTCACCAAACAGCAGTAAAAGGCCAGGCGTAGAAACACGGGTGGTGTATCCATGGGACACAGCTCGACAAAGGCCAAATAGTCCAGGCCAAACGACGCAGTGCGGGGCATCATATCCGGATCCGCTTCGATGCGGGCTATGATCTCGCACTGGATGATGCCGAATGAGAAGACATCGCTCGTCTGGTCGTACCATTGTCCCTTCAGACATTCCGGACTGACCCAATACGGTGAGCCGACGGTCTCCAGGCGTGATTTTCTACTGCAAGCAAGCCCATTTATGGATTAGTTTATTTGTTTACCAAACAAAGAGCTTTATAAAGTTTATACCAGGATACACTTACGATTTGACTGGTATCTTTGCGGCTAGACCAAAGTCACCCACTACGGCTTCGTACTGATCGTTGGCCAGATTGCGAATAAGTACATTCTGAAAGGAGAATCGGATTAGGGCCAGAGCTCATTGGGAGCAGCAGGCAGGCAGCTAGCACTCACCTTGCTCGTCAGATCCCTGTGGAAGATGCCCGCGTCGTGGACGTAGGACATGCCGCGCGCTATACCCAGCGCCAGTCTTATCTTCTGCGTGGCGCTGAGCACCACCTCCTTGTTGGCCAGCAGCTGCTCCAGGGAGCCGCCGTTGATGTACTCGGTCAGGGCGTGCAGTTGGCCCTCCTGCACGCAAACGCCCATGAAGCTGAAACGGAACGGAAGGAGCACGGCCAGTCAGTTAAAGTTTGCCACTGCATTGCAACTATTCGGTGTGGCCCGAATAAGTTTCACTTTCAATCACACAACTTGACGGGCACTGCAACTCCCCAGTGCCCAGATTTCTTATCGCCGGTCGACATGCAATCGGCCACCACCCCCCACAGATTGCTGGCATTGTTTCAGCCTTGATTCGATGCAAAATGAAATTGTAATTCGAAACTCCCCGATGCGGCAGGAGCACGCAATAAAAAGAGAAAGTTTTCCCTTGACTGGACACACACAGCTCCTCCTGGGGGAAAATGGGCAGACGGAATGCAATCTCCTAGGATTTTTCAGAACAAAGGAACCGCTGCCTAAGCACTCATCTCCGCTTCCTGTTCAGACAATGTCAATGACTCCTAAGCCTAAGGAGCTCAACAGCCACTGACTCATTCCCAGGCGGGAGGACAAGCTGAGGTCACCAGGCTCGGGAACCGGAACTGTAAGCTTATTAAGAAAATGGCAACGCATGCGTCTACCTTCTCTGCCAACTCCTTCCACCAAACAGAGTGTGCAGTCAGGTAAAAAAGGTTAAATGCTGCCAGACGGGCCTGACAACGATGCTCCGAGGTGACAATGAACTTTGTTCAAGTGCGAAAGCAGGGCAGGTTGCATCATCCTTTGGATACCCTGATCTAATCTAATCCTCTTTGAAAAAGGAAATGCAATTAACTTAATATTTGCATGTATTTGCCATAATATAGTCTAAGTTTCCCATAAAAATTAGTGATAAGTTTTAATATTTCTATTACAAAGGTCTAGTTAAACTTATTGGTACATCATGCTGAGGTATATCAAAGGAAATATACATATACCGGAATATTCCCAGCCGATTTGCGCATGTGACTCAGGTCCCGTGCAGGTGTTCAATACCACTGTCATTATACCACTTCGATAAGGCTTCGCTTCAATTTCAAATTCGTCTTCTGTCAACTGGCCTAATCGGACGCGCAGGCTTTATCTCCGCACATGCTCAGTTTTGGCCATTTGCAGGTTAAAGCCGTGGCCCAAATCGTTTGCCAAATTGTTCGGAACTCTGAGGCGTGTGTCAGATAAGCTTTATCGTCCGTCATGCCGCCATGCGAATATTCTTCCATAAGCTATATATACTGTAGATTGTATAGAAGCGCACCAAGAAGAACTCAAGTGGCGTTTGAAAAGTTTGATTTACGTGTGTGTGTCCGATTGGGCCATTAATTTTCACTTATAGTTCAAATTAATTTTATTAACCGCAGAGCATCAAATCGTTAATAAATTTCGCAAATGTTGCGGAGGGCGGAAATAATTGCTTTGAGCACGCAACCTGTCACCCCATCCACTACCCCAAAAACAGACACCTTTCTGTCAGGCTGTCAATAAGGCCCTGACAGGAACTCTGTCCAGGTCTCCGGGGTGCGACTGGGCCCGTGACGTCAGGGCAATGGCAATCAAATGTTACGGCCACCCGAGCCACCTCATAACCACTCGGAGGTCGTCTCAACGCATTAACATACACGTTGTAAAGGGGTTGAATAAGACCACCAGTTGCATCGCCTTTTGGCGGCGTTTACTGGCTTGCGTGATATGCGGCATTAGGAATCACAGCAGCCCTATTGAATCATCAGCGCCCTTTGGGGGAAGCTTAATGGAAATCAGTCTGGTCACTGGCTTTTACGGCAATCAATTCTGAACATGGCGTTTGGGTAAGGATAGTACAGTGGAACCTGCACAACTGCACTTAAGAATTCAAAATATGAAATTGTGAGGACATTACTTAAAAGTAGCGTAACAAAAAATATTGTACAAAAAAATATACCATCTAAAAATATATGAAATCAGATTTAAATATTTTTTAGAAATTTTTAAAAATCTTTTCAAATAATTAACTGTTTATAATCTAGAAGATTTTAGGTTTAAACCAATTCTTGTTTCAGGAAAATAGGGTGGGAAACCTTATTTTTAAAATTATTTAATTATTAAAATTTGTTTTTTAATTATAAAATTATTTATAAAGTCTTTAAGACTTACTACCAATTTTCCTATATTTATAAAACTATTCTTTCTGTTCCCAGAAAACTCAACCAATATGGAGAGCTGACTTTATTTATGTACACAAGACGTTATTACGCTGCATAAAAGATAATGAAAATGTCCGGGGCAAGAGGGCATGACCCTTTTGAGATTTTTGATAGATGCCACGCCAGTGTGTGGCAGACACATGTCAGCCCTTCAGACGGCCCAAGGGCTCGGCTCAGCGCGGATCTGAAATGAAGTTATCACAAAGGCGAGACACAGTCGATCCCAGATCCCAGGTGTTGAAGGCGAGATGGCAGGGGTTTCATGGCCCGAGGGTTTTTGTCTGCCACACATCCTCTCTGCCAAGAGACACACCTCCACCAGTGACTCCTCCCTCCTCCCGCCTCCTTCCACCTCTTCGACTCGTGACCGTGGGTGCAGGCAGCACTTCCATTTGCATGACCATCGCCGGGATTTACGGTTCTAATTCAATTTATTTCCCTGCGTGATACACGATTAGCGCCCCGAGGGAGTGCCCCATGCCCTGCCCTTCGCCTCGCTTTTCCTGCCCATTAGCGGCTTACATTAAGAGGATTTGCCTGCAGTTAACACCTTTAATGTACGCTTTAAGCCGTTCTCAACCAAGATCTCTGTTGACAGAAAGGATTTAATTTAATTGAAAGGTACCGGAGAAATCGAGGGGCTCCAGAAAAGGAAACGCAAAAGCCTGTCGACCATGTTTGATTGCACGACGAGTACTTTGTTAATTGGGCAATTAATTTATAACGCATTTATCAACTTGAGTTTTTATTTTCGGAACACAACAAGATTAATAAATTTTGCAGAGGGCGCTGGCAAGTTCGTCGACATCAAATTGGCTGGAAATGCAAATCAGTAGCTGGGCACCAAAAAGAAAAGGGCAGGCAGGAGATCCCGGCAAAGGTGTCTCTAGCCATTCTGTAGCAGGAAATGAATACACGTCGAGTGCCTAGGCTTTTGCCCACTTCAAGACCTGCAACACTGAGAGCTGAAGATGCCGAGAGCAGGAAGCGAGAACTACTCAAGCGGCTATAAACCTCTGAAACTGCCGAAGAAGCATTGTTCTGGCAGCGTTTAGATTTTCAATTTGTTTTTTGTTTCTCGCCGGCTTTGCAGCATTTTCGCCAGTTTTTCTTCTTTTTCTCTTCCTTTGCCCTGCAGCCGAGAGATGTGATTGTGTTAAATTGAAATGTGCTGCTTTGCTGGGTGTTACAATATTTGTTACAAGCATTACACAGTTTTCCCGGGAAAACGGTGTTCGTTCGACAGCCGGCATTTCTCTTGCAAGTCGCAATGAAAACCATAAATTGACACGTTTGCACGTTTCTCTCCGTCGGGACTGCGCCAATTGGTTTCCCAGACTTTTCGCAGACGGCAACCAAGCAAAGCCGCTAACTGCCGCTGGCCAGCTATCTTGGTTATTAGATAGGCTAATAAAATGCAAAAGTCCCGCTTGGAATTCTTTCACCCGTGTGTTGCAACCGCCGCCGAGGCATTTAATGTTGGCAAATCGAATTGGAGCATTAAAGCATTTTGCGCTTAATTGAAAATTATTACCACAACATCAGCAGCAGCAGCAGCAGCAGCAGAAATTGCAACTGCAGCAGCAACAGCAACAGCAACTGCAACAGCAGCAACGGCACGATCGGCGGGGTTAAAAGGTTGACACAAAGTAAACAAAATTCGCTTTTAGGCAAACAACAAATAACCCAGGACCAGGACCAGGCCCACTATCCAAGTACCAAACGAGACGGTGGCAGTGGAGCAGCCGGGGGCGTGGCAATGGGCGTTATAAATGGTCCTAAACGCCAACTGCAATTACCATTCGGCATTTGCGAACAGCAACAGCAACAACTAACAGCAGTATTTCGAAATGAAATGATTGAATTTGGTTTTCAATTAGAAAAATATGCAAAACGTGATGCGAAAATTATGCAGATTGCAGCTGCAGCAGCAACAGTTGCTGCTGCTGCTGCTGCCACTACTTCCTCTTCTCGTTTTCACTGCTGACCGATTTTCAAGCCACTGCCTCCTCCTGCTGATGCCACAGCTACTTGCAGCCCAAAAAGAAAGCTCATGTATGCGGAGGGTGTTGCATAAATCTGAATATCTAATGCTCGCTTTTTGTTGTGCAAAATTGATTGAAGTGTATTGAAATTGATTGAAAGTTGATGACATAATTTCGTACGAAACGCAGTCCGGACTGCGGAGAGACAAGGCAAAACAAAAAGACAATGGCCAAACGCAAATTGGAAGTGAATGTTGGCAGCCGGGCCAAAAGACCAATGGCCAACGGTTGGGTGAGAGAGATGCTTTATGGGACATCGGGCTGCCTGACACGTTTATTTACCATTTTATGGCTTTATTTTTTCACATGCGGAAACCGGCAATTACAAGTGCGATTTATGCAGACAAATATGAGACGATTTATCGCTGGCTCCCCCAGCGATAAGCCAACTAAAAATCCAGCGTGCACAGTAGTGAGTAATTGCTGTCAAGAAACATGTTACAACACGCATGTGCATGCACAAAACGGACTGGAATGCCAGGCAGCAGCTCATTAAATTCCAATCTGTATCTGCATCTGTCTCCGAATAACCCAAAAACCGAAAAACCCTCTGTATTGTGCGATACATATTACTCATGCTCAAGCTTTTGCTCTTTTTTTTCGGGCACATCAATCCTGTTGCTCTTCTTTTTCATATATTTTTACATGTGTTAGCACTTACAGAGACACAACAACACAACGCTATACAATGTATGTAATAATAATACCGTGGGTTCAATGACTTGCAATTGCGTCGCACTGTGGATGTTATTGTGGCTGAGACATAAAGCATTACCAAAATAAATAAGACTGACAACAATATAGCCCAGTTTTGGGTCAGTGAGTTTAGTTCAGTCTGGCATTGCCAAAAAAATACAGAAAAGGCCATAACCCCCTGCGAATACTGAAGAGCCATCGATAATTGGGAATGGCTGTATGGAATGCATAATTTCTGGTTGGCTGTAAACACTCCACTGGTCTAAATATAACCCACGCCTCCATAAATAGACGATCGGAAGCGAAAATCCGTGATGCAAATACTACAGATATTGACGTCAATGCAATTGACGATCGAATCGTATCGAATCGAAGCGAATCCAGATCGAACAACCTGATCTCGGGCGTCTAAAAACAAGCTGCCTAATGAAATTGCGCGCGACAGTTTACCAGGCCATGTTGATCATCAATCAGAAATTAACCCAATTTAGCTTTCTTGAACTGGCTGCGATCTTCGATCCGTGCCACACGGCAAAACTCGGAGCAGAGCAGCCTCAATTACAGGCTATCGAATCGACAATTGACAATCCATCCACCGTCCACCGTTCGCAATCGACGAGCAAACATGAAAAGCTGCGCTGCGAGCTGATAAAAGTGCACTGGCAGTAGTCAGCAGTCAACCAGTCTGGCAGTCAGGTATCCATTAAGCAATAAAAAGAAATGTTTATATGGCCGCAATCATGACACGCTCTCTTTCGGCCTCGTGTTGCCGATGTTGCTTCTGATGTTGCTCTGATGTTGCTGCTGCAGCAGCAGGTGTTGCTGTTGCAACTTGTCAAAGTCTAAAAGTCTGGTAACTGTACAAACTACTCGGGGCTGGAAATTAAGGACTCAATTTGGCCAGACACTAAATCCCCCATTATACTGGGCATAATTATGTATGCGCGGATTCGGAATTGCGAATTCAAGCTGCATGAATGGCCAATTTAACCCATCTTGCACAATAAAATTCTCATTAAATTGTCAACAATTTCTGCTCGTTCTCGGCAATCTTTTCATTAGCCCCCGACAATGTGCCACTGGGCGCCCATCGTTCGTTTCAAGGCCAGTCATCTCGGTTTATTGGCAAGCATTTCATTTTCATTTTATTTTATTTCATAAAAGGGGACAGAAATGAGCCGCCAACGCTCGGCGACACACAAATCAAGCCAAGACAAATAATGGCCGAGAGACAACAATGTGCAGTGTGTGGCCCCTCGAAAAATGGAGGCTTGTGGCATCTACTATACTATACTATCCTATACTATACCATATCATAGCGAACGCATTCCCCCTCTGAGAAAACGACCTTGAGATGACGGCGGGACTCGACTCATCGATGAGATGAGTGGCTCGCTCGGTCGACTGGCTATCGAGTCATTCAATTAAGTGCAATATGACCTTGGTGGAATCTCTTGCAACGCCAACGCCGGCTTTATCAATAGCTACCGATTGCCCAAAACTCAAGACACAATCGGGGTCAAAGCTAAACTGCAGCCACTCGCTCGTGCGGAAGTGTAAGAGCTCAGTGGTCCGAACTCTTAACACCTAAAGTCATTAACCCGCGCCCATTTGCATGCCAACCATTTGTCAACATTTGCCCACAACTTATCACCTGCTTAGCATCGCAGCCAGGCGCAAAGATCAAGTGCCCCCGTAGCAGAAAAAGCAGCAGAAACAGCAGCTCTTGCGGAATTTGCACCATTGTTTGCCACCGTAATGAGCCGACTGGGCCAAGAACTGTCACATGTCTTACCCGGGCTCAGTCGCGTTAAATGAGCGTTTAAATGGCTCTGAGCCAAAGGCAGCTTGTTTACTTGGTTACAAGTGGAGTTAATATAAAAAACCAGGGGAAAAACAAAAAGTGTAGAGAACCCGGCGCCACGCCACCATCATCGTCATCGCAGTGTTTACATTCAGAGAAAGGCACTCAATGGAAGTCAACTAGCAATGGGATTTGTGAGTCAAACAATGCATATAGTGCACTGCCAAGAATTGTTTATAAACTTTAAGGGGTCGCAGGCTAACAATAACAGGAAAAGTAGAGCAACAAAAGAGAGTTCTAACTTGGCTGGTGGTTCTAATCAGAAATATAAAATAGGTTCTTATGGTTGCTGTCTTTCCTTATTATAGAAGAGTTTATAACAGTGTATACTAAGGGGATAAATTAAAGGAAATGTGGTATTTAAAAGGTATGCAACAGAAGACTTTAATAACAGTGTATACTAAGGGGATAAATTAAAGGAAATGTGGTATTTAAAAAGTATGCAACAGAATATGTTATAACAGTGCATAGCAAGGGAATAAATTAAGGGAAATGAGGTATTTAAAAACTATGCAACAGAAGAATTTACAACAGTGTATAGTAAGGGGTTAAATTAAAGGAAATGTGGTATTAAAGAAGTATGCAACATCAAATTTGTTCTACAAGTAACTCACAGTAGGTGCTTATTTTCCCAGTGCATCAGTGCTGCTTGTAAGTAGAGTGACTATCTGTCAAGTTGGCGGCTGCCTGGGAGCGGCGACAGCTCCAAAGCCATGTGGGTGGGTGGGTGTTTTTATGGTAGATCGAAGGGGGGTCGAAACGGGGGCAAGGGGCTGGGACAAATGCAATTGCCTGACTCGCTGGCTGTTCGCCGTTCTCATTGTGCGACATTCCGCATTACGGCGGGCGCGTGATAAGCCCATAAAAAAAACACGCCAACGGCAACTACTCAACCACTCAGCCGAGTGTGTGAGAGTTTCAGTTTCAGTTTTGTGGCCAATAAGTCACCCATTCGGGCGTGTGGGTGGGTGTAGTGCCTGCCATTCGTATGGGATAGCTGGGCATTCGGCATGCTGCCGGCTAGAAAGGTGGTTTCAATTACCCAAAGATTAGTTCTATTGACGCTCGACTGCATTAACATTGCACCCCGGAATCAGAC
Source organism: Drosophila prostipennis (assembly GCA_037075205.1). Classification (NCBI taxonomy): domain Eukaryota; kingdom Metazoa; phylum Arthropoda; class Insecta; order Diptera; family Drosophilidae; genus Drosophila; species Drosophila prostipennis. Next base: position 24,504 of record JBAMCJ010004467.1, read on the forward strand.
TGCTCAGTGGAGAAGGAGGATGCAACGGTATAGCAGCTAGCTAGCTAGCTAGCTAGATCTGGCAGCCAATCAATAGGCTTCATTAGCCGGATCGGATCGGATGGTGGATGTGGAGGCCTCCATGGGAGGCGGTGGCTCAGTGGCCCGCATGGACGCCCAGCGGTGTAGCTGTTAAAATTTGACAGTTAGCCGACAGCCGCGATCGTTAAGCATCATTAAACATGCCCGCCAACAAGAGCAGCGCCTAACTAACTACTAACTGCCAGTCAGCCAGTCAGTCAGTCAGTTAGTCAGTCATTTAGACGATCTGGGAGCGGAGTGTTTAGCGATCCACGTCACTGATAAAATCACAATCACAATCGCGGATTGAGGATCGCGAGTCTAAGCTGGGTTCAATCGGGTGGAACATTAGTGGCCCCCATATGGATACACTGGGGGAAATAAAAACGCCATTAAAAACACATGAAATGCCATAATTATGATGATTGAAATGCACCTCTTAAATAAAGATTGAATAGCCATCAAATGTTAGAGGGTGCAGCATTCACTTGAGGCGGCGAAAAACAAGGAAAAAATCAATTGCTTTAACATTTATGGGTAGCATGTTTTTTGTGGTCTATAAAACGTATTTTACGCCTTTAAATTAGGTGTACTACCAGACACATTTAAGCAGTAATTACTTGACTTGAACTTATTTTCAGGGTATTTATTGTGAAATAAAATGAAGACATTTCTGGTAGTGATTAATCACTTCAATAATAGATACAATTAATTTCAATAACCCTTGATTGTTATTGATTGCAGCTACTTGTTTTCGTTCTCTCAGTGTCGTATTATAAATAGCTCTACTGCTGGGGATCCATAAAACAAAGAACTAAATGCGTGTGGCTGAATTTTAATTTCACTATCCAGCCAGCCGATGGCGCCATAGCTGCATTCCAGACTTTTCAGAATTTTCATTTAATGCCTACGAATAAAGAAAAGTTGGCAGCTGCAGCATAGTTGTTGTTGTTGCTGTGCTGGCTAGCTGGCTGTTCCGCTGACCCAAATCCATCTCTCAACGAGCCGGGCACACAGCGAAATAAGTTGGCCAGGGCATTTAATCAACAGAATCCGTTGCATTTAATACTCTGACTGCGATTCGCCGCACGTTTCACTCAGCTGTTTTTTGTGGGCCAGAAACAGAATTACTGAAATAGCCCCTGATGACAGATGTCATAAAATCAGGTGGTCTCTCTTCCACCTGGAAAACCTGGAGAATTAACGGATTCTTTCCGATTATACGAGGTTAAAGTTTGAATGGCTGCAGGCAAACACAATCTGGTGGGAAGAACGTGTCTCTCTTCCCATTTTTGGGGTGTTAACATTGTAAATGAAAGGGCGGGACCAAAAAAACGAAACAGAAAGAAAAGGTCTAAGCCAGAAATTGCATATTCATGGAGGCAAACAGGAAAAGATGGGCGGTGCAAAATGGATTGGTCTGTCCGTCTGGCAGTTTACGGAAAAAATTGAAAAAATAGCTAAAATAGAAAACGGCAACAGCAGCCGCCGTCGCAAAAAGTCCCTGAGAATTGCATACAATTGAAGTCGCTGCCATCAGACACTCATTGTTGCGTGCAGTCACGTGAGGATAAAACAAACTGAACAAAAAAATAATGGAAAATAGTATAAATAAATCCGAAAAAAAAACGCCAGCGAAGTGAGTAAGCTCTACGCAGCTTGGCAATTAAATCTAGTCAAGTCAGACAGACAGACAACAATGTCATGAGCCTTTGCCATATTGTTTCAGACTTTGCCACTCAGCCAATTACATCAGCAGTTTTTTCTCGTTGTGTGACCCGTGAGAGGGTCCCCTAATAAACCCCTACCCCTGATTTCCCCCCTCAAAAAGGTAAAACACACCTGGTCACAGCCAAGGTAATTACAGACAGTCGGTGCAACAACAGCAGCCCCCCTGAACTTGACCTTTCCGCGGGCATCGGAAATGTTTTGTGCGATTTTGGTCTTGAACCCGCTGCTCTGAACTCCACTGAACTGGAATGGAACTCTTTAAAGTGGCAAACGCAAATGGCCAGCCGAAAAGTATAAACAAACCGCCGAAAAAACCATAACAAGGCAATTCCATTTCGGTAAACAGTAAATATTTGCTCAGCATTACTTTGAAAGCACTCAAATACTCCTCTATACACATATTTTTATACTTTTGATAATTCATTTCCATCATGACACCAGTTTAGTCAGCAGCCCAGAGATGTCAGAACTTACGACAGGCTGAAAAGTGAATCATACTCCCGCTATTTCAGTGCTTTCAGTTTTTAGCATAGGTCAGTATTTATTTGATGATGCCAGCATGCCAGTCAGCCAGCAGCTTTTGCCCCCCTAACAAGTTCCGAAAACGAGTGTAAAATATGCAAAACTGAATTGAATCCGACAGAACACATGAACATTATATTTGCGTAGAATTCAAAATAAAGACCCCGCGCGATGAACCCATTAAATTGTTTACGTAATCCATTTAAATGAATGGTCAATTCGAGTCGAGGTGCGAACTGAATGCGTAAACACAATCGGACCACATGATCATCAAAAGCTAAGGGAATATGTGTATAAGCAAACATGTAGCTCATTTGGAGGCGATAACAACAACAATCATTCATAAGTCCAGCAGTCAAGTTTGCAATTAAAATCAGAGAGTGAGTCAGAAAGGCGATTATGGCATTGACCCATAAGATACAGCTTCACTATTTATGTTTTTGTTTACCCGCGATTCACTCGCGATTAGAATAAATATACTGTGGGCTATATTTAGCTGGTATTTCCGATATTCTTAATGGTATTATGATATTCCTAACTTACCTCAATATATTCGCATGCGAGAGCTTGTTCAGCAGCTGCACCTCCCTCAGCATATTGGGTCGATTGGCCCGCAACTGATTCATCTTGAGCACCATCACCTGGCCGGTTGTACGATGTGTGACCTGGAAAACAGAACAGAAAAACATTGCCAAAATCAGAAACATGAATTTATATATAGCAAGTAGTAAGTGGCAGATCCATAAATCGTTCTGCCGGCGCTGACAACTCAAGTGCAAAATGTGAGGACACGGCTAAACTAAACCAGGTATGAACATATGTATTTTTTTTTGCAATATTCCAGGGTCAAGTTCGCGTGGAAAGTTGTCGAAGGGGGGACGAGTGCCAAGCGAATACATCGAGAGCTGGAGGATAATTGCATTGAAACAAGTGAGACAACAAGCAAAGTGGTTTTCATGGATTTGTGCAGACCGAAACCAAATGAAAAATCAATAAACCCGTCTATCTGTCTGCGCTTGGTCCAATGCAATTTGATGGTCGGCGGTTAGCGAGCCAGAGATGTCTGCAATCACAATTAAAATTGTAAATTGAATTTGCCTTTTGAAGGTGGTTTTGGGTTGGGTTGCTTTGGGTTGGTTTAGGAGGTACTCCTGCCTGTCAAGGGGTTAAATGTCATTTGGCCCCAGCTTGGCCGGAAGGCATTTGCAACCGCGTAGGTGCTATTTCTGTACATCTTCTACACTGGTAGAAATAATAATAAATGTGGGAATTGTGTTAGCTATACATTTTTCATTTAAAGAGTAACGACGAGATTAGAGATTAACTTAGAAGTAACAACAAGTTCAATTTGAATAGTAACGAACAGTATAATTTAAAAAGTAACGACAATATTAGCAGCAAAGGGAAAACCTAAAGAGGATTGCGAAAACGACGAGTAGACGACGAGAAGTGCGAAAATGCGAAACGACGAGATGAAGCGGCAAGAGACGAGCCGTTGAGTTTTATGAAGGAAGCCGAAGACGACGCATCAAGACGAGAGAAACGACGTTCGCGATTTATAAAACCTATCAAAACCTCTAGACACTGTAATTCAAAGACGCTGTAATTAATTATCTAAAACTTTAATTAAATATTCTATTAAACTTTAATCAAAACCCCACATTTTGAGGGCTCGCCGGGAAAAAGTACTCGATTTCCGTACCGCGCAAGTGTGTGTGTGTGTATCGCAAAAAAGAAACAAAAAACGACGCAAATTTTTTGTCAAAACTTGGGTGAATAGAAATTAAAAACATTTCTGTGCCAAAATGCCGCAACTGGGTGAAATTATAGCCGGAACTCTTAAGTCGAGCAGCAAATCGAGTATTGTTGCACTACACAAATTTGTGTTCGAAAGTGAAGGAGACAGAAACAACCGTAAGAGGCTTCGCGAGTTTAGTGGTTTTTGCATTAGCAAAGAAAGTGATGAATACAGGCGCAAAATTGCTTATATTAGCGAAAACATAAGTGACCGTGATTTTGTGAGCATTTGTGGTGTTCTCAAAATATCCCATGAAGTGGACGATATTTTCTCACATATTTTCAACAACCTGCAGAGAGAGAGCTTGCTAGAAGCTACTGGTAACGAAGAAAGTGAGGAAGAGGATGACGAGGACTCAGTGGACGAGGGGGACCCTGGGGGAAATAGCCTCAGTAACTCTCAACTTTTCAATAGTGCCCAAAGCATAATGCAAAACGGCAACGAAACGAGTGCGCAACGGAATGCGAAAAAGTCCGCCAATTCTAAGAATGACCGCGAAAATCAGGCAAATGGCGTAGTTCGTGGTTCGGAGAACAGAGAGAGCAAGAACTCTCCACTTTTTGCTTTGAGTTTTCGCGATGTTGAGGAGTCGGTTCGTGTTTTCGATGGTACCGATCATGATGGAACTATACAAGGTGGTCTCGTCAGCTCTGCTGAGAACGTTAAATATGTTTACCTCTCTGTCTCTCTTAAGCGATAGAATGAGATAGGTAGATAGAGACTGGCACAAATAACGTCCTCAAAAGAGGGCAGCTCTCGCGACGAGATCACCTTGTATAGTTCCATCATGGTACCGATGTTTTACCAGTGGAGACTTGGTTGCGCGAATTCGACGATACGGCATCTCTAATGTGCTGGAGCGACTTGCAAAAATTAGTGTTCGCGAAAAAATCGCTAAAAGGTATAGCCAAACTTTTTGTCAGCAACGAACGCGGTTTAAACTCGTGGGAATCGCTTAAAAATGCATTGCTTGATGAATTTCGTTCTAATGTAAGCTCTAAGCAAGTGCACAAGCAATTAGACGAAACCAAACGCCGCAAAGACGAAACCGGGTACGAATACTTTTACCGCATGAAGGACATCGCCTCGCGTGGGAGTGTCGAAATAGAAGCGCTTATGCAGTACGTCATTGACGGGATCGACGAACTATCGGTAAATAAGTCAATTTTGTACGGCGCAAGAAATTTAAGTGAATTCAAAAATAAACTGAAGGACTACCAAACCGAAAGTGATAAGCAAAAGTCGAAGTCAGTCAGCTCAATGAAAAACCAAAGCGGTTCGATAAAAAGCTACAAAAAAGAGTGCGTTTGCTATAATTGTGGAGAAAAGGGTCACGTTTCCAACGACTGCAACAACAAAAAGAAAGGCCCTAAGTGCTTCCAATGCAACGAGTTCGGCCATATTTCGAAAAACTGCGCGAAAAAAGACAAGCCAGCTGAAAATAAATCTAATATGAATCGTGTCCAACCAAAGAACGACATCACTAGCAAAGAAGTGGCATTCGATGGCAAAAAGTGTGTAGCTTTATTCGATACGGGCAGCAAGTTTAACATAATACGCGAAGACTTGTACATCGAGATGAACAAACCAAAACTCGAAAGCTGTGCCATTTTTATAATCGGTTTCGGTAATAGTGACAGCAAAATTCGCCCGATCGGTCAATTCATGCGATCAGTTGAAATCGACGAAAATGAATATTTTCTCAACTTTTACGTGGTGCCAAATAACTGTGTCGATATAAAACTAATAATCGGAGAAGAACTATGCTTGCACGCAGACATTTTATTCGGTCGCAATGGTTTGAGTGTTCGAAAAGTGCATTCCAACAATGAAGATTCGGAAATGAACTTATTAAAAATCGATGTGGTTTCCGAAACTGAACTAAATATAAACAACGCGGTCAGTGTGGGTGCACAAACGGAAGTTCGTGAGCTAATATCAAACTACGAGCCGAATAAAACAAAGACAACTGGCGTAGAGATGCGAATCGTTCTCGCTGACGAAAGCCCAATATTTTCGCGACCGCGACGATTACCGTTTGCTGAATCTCGCGTGGTTGAAGAGCAAATCGACGAGTGGCTGAAAGCCGAGATTATCGAGGAATCCAATTCCGAGTTTACGAGTCCTGTTGTTCTTGTCAAAAAGAGTGATGGTTCTCCTCGACTTTGTGTCGATTACAGACGCATAAATAAGGTAATTATCAAGGACCACTTTCCATTACCTCTCATAGACGAACAATTAGATCGACTCCAGAACGCAAACATATTCAGCACCATAGACCTGAAAAATGGATTCTTTCACGTGGCAGTTGCTGAGTCGAGTCGCAAGTACACCTCTTTTGTGACGCAGAGTGGCCAATATCAGTTCAGGAAGGTCCCGTTTGGAATGTCGAACTCGCCCGGAGTTTTTCAGCGCCATATCAATGCCATTTTTCGACCGCTAACTCAGAGAGGCATCGCCTTGCCATATATCGACGACATAATCATCCCTTCGAGCGACGAAAGACAGGCATTGCTGAACCTTAAAGAAGTCATCCAAACATGCGAAGAATACGGTCTGGAGTTAAACATGAAAAAATGCGCTTTTCTTCAGACACGCATCAAATTTCTAGGTCACATTATTGAGAACCGTAAACTATATCCAAGCACTGAAAAAATAGACGCAGTTGTGAAGTTTCCCAATCCTCAAACACTGAAGCAACTTCAAAGCTTTTTAGGTTTATCTGGGTACTTTCGAAAGTTTATTCCCAATTATGCCAGAATTGCGAAACCACTCACAGACATGACAAAGAAGGATACAAAAATCGAAATAGGAACGAACGAGCAAGTCGCGATTGATACTCTGAAGAGAATGTTAACAGAAAGTCCAGTTCTGAGTATCTATAACCAGGATTATGAAACAGAAGTTCACACGGACGCTTCTCAGGATGGATTTGGCGCAGTCCTGATGCAGAAATCTCCGGAAGATGGCCATCTACACCCCGTTTACTACATGAGCAGGAAGACGACACCGGCTCAAAAAGAATATCCGAGCTATGAACTGGAAGTCCTTGCCGTTGTGGAAGCTGTCTCTAAGTTCCGAGTCTATCTCTTGGGCAGGTTCTTCAAAATTTTCACAGACTGCGACGCATTCAACAAAACGATGCAAAAGAAGGACTTGAATAAAAGGATCAGTCGTTGGGTAATGGCACTTGCAGAGTACAACTGTACAGTTTTTCACCGTCCAGGTGTGCAAATGAGGCACGTGGATGCGCTAAGTCGCCATCCAGTTTTGACCATCACAGAAGACAGCATCACTCTTGCAATTAAAACAGCACAAGGTCTAGACGAACACCTAAAAGCCGTAAAACAAATTCTGGACAACGGTGCAATATCGCACGATAATTACTTCATCAGGTCTGGAATTATCTACAAGCTCGTCAATGACATCGAACTAATCGTTGTCCCAAAGGACATGCAGCGCCAAATAATAAGCCGTGCTCATGACAGAGGTCATTTTGCAGTTAAGAAAACCAAAGATCTTATTTGCAAAGACTATTTCATCCCAAACATCGAATCAAAGATTGAGAAGTACATTAACTGTTGCATCCCTTGTATTCTAACAAACCGCAAACGAGGAAAACAAGAAGGATTTCTACATCCGTTAAGCAAAGACGAAGCTCCGCTGCACACATTCCATGTAGACTTCCTTGGACCCCTTGATTCAACTAGTAAGGACTACAAACATATTTTTGCCGTTATTGACTCGTTTACAAAATTCTGTTGGCTATATCCAACCAAGTCAACCTCAACAAATGACGTCATTGTTAAACTACGACAGCAAAGCGCGATTTTTGGCAACCCCTCTCTCATCATTTCGGATAGAGGTGCAGCCTTTACGTCCCAGGAGTTCCTAAAATACTGCGAAGAGGAAAATATAACGCCTATTAAAGCTACCACAGGCTTACCCAGAGTCAACGGTCAAGTTGAAAGACTGAACGCTATTATCATCTCAGTTCTTTCCAAGCTCAGCGTGGACAACCCGACAAAATGGTACCAACATGTCAACAAAGTGAACAGGCCATAAATTCAACTACACCAGAAGTATCGATTCAACCATTTGAACTTTTAATTGGAGTAAAAATGCGCACCAAGGAAGATCACCAGCTACAGGACTTGCTCAAAAAGGAAACAATGGACGCTTTCAAAGATGGCGGACGATCGAGAAAAATAAAGCTTCAAATTTAAAATAAAAACGAGAACAAAAAATCGTACAACCTAGACGAAGAAAGAAACGAGTACAAGCAGGGCGATTAGTTGCCATTAAACGAACGAATTCGGTGTGGCCTTAAACTAAAACCAAAGTTTTTGGGTCCATACCAGGTAACGAAGGTTAAATCCAACAACTCGTATGACGTTCAGAAGTGGGAAACCCTACGGTCTGGTAAATCTTAAGTTGTGCGAGTATATAAGCCTGGCGACCAACAACAACATACAACCATTTTGACGATTCTGATAACTAAGCATTCGAGGCGAAAACGCAGGATGGCCGAATGTGGGAATTGTGTTAGTATAATTTTTCATTTAAAGAGTAACGACGAGATTAGAGATTAACTTAGAAGTAACAACAAGTTCAATTTGAATAGTAACGAACAGTTAATTTAAAAAGTAACGAAATATTAGCAGAAAGGGAAAACTAAAGAGGATGAAAAGGGTAGACGACGAGAAGTGCGAAAATGCGAAACGACGAGATGAAGCGGCAAGAGACGAGCCGTTGAGTTTTATGAAGGAAGCCGAAGACGACGATCAAGACGAGAGAAACGACGTTCGCGATTTATAAAACTATAAAACTCTAGACACTGTAATTCAAAGACGCTCTAATTAATTTCTAAAACTTTAATTAAATATTCTATTAAACTTTAATCAAAACCCCACATAAATATGGATGAACTACCAAAAATTCTTTTCTATTGCTAATATAAATGAAACGTATATAATGAAAAGCTAGAAATAAAGCTGTCACCTTTAAAACCCTGAGCTAATAATAAAGAACATTTATAAGTTAATGTTCTGCCAGGCTGTCTCTGTATTTGGAGATAATACTTTTGATTTAAGAGTGACTTTTTCCCAGTTTAGAGCTCGTCGTCTGAGCCGGGATTGCCACTCGGCGCCAGACAACATTATTCACAATTCACTTAAATAAATAGCCCCGAGTCGCTGCTGCCAAAGCATATGTATGTAGACAATGGCAACTAGTGTTCAGTGTTCAGTGCTCAGTTCTTCTTGAGTTTTATTCTATTTTTATGCCGACAGCGAGCAAGGCAAATAAGTAGTGAAAACAAACAGCCAGCAAAGGCAAAGGTAAAGGCACAGGCACTTCTATTCCTTGAGCGCGAATTTCTCGGCTCTTTGCTAATGGCAGCAAATTAAGTTTCCTTGTGAAGTTGGGTCTATAGGTGAGTAAGCTGATATGTTCAGGATGGATAGGGGTCTGTGGAGCTGGGGATCTGGGGACCTAGGAACCTAGGGACACGTGTGCGTGGGTGACACACACGACGCCGACAACTACTACGATAAAAACTTCAGTACCAACAACAGTCGTAACCAAGTCATTGTCATTCTTTATTGTCCTGTTGCGCTTTTAGCTCATTTCGACTGTTGTGTGCTGGCCTCCATTCGCTGGCTGCTAGCTGCTAGCCGCCTTTGCGTCGGTGTTAACAAATTTATGAAGTTTCTGTTGCCATTTGCTATTTGCTTACGCCCAGCGGGCAAAGTCCAATTCACGGCGGTCTGCAGTCATGAGTTGTTTGGCTTGTTGTCTGCCAGCAACAGCAGCATGTGGCAATCAGACTCAAGGAATAGAGGGGATTGAGGGGGTAAAGGTGTTCCCAAGATTCTTAACTCGACTCAGAATTCGATTTCCGCTTTGTGTCACTTCATTTTCGGCCAGCCAGCTCCCCATGTCTTTCGCTCATTTGCTTATCTGCCACTCAAAGAGCTTTCAATATTCTTATACTTTATACCTATATGTTTTCCGCTATAAAATCGCCTCATAATGCTGACACACCCAGCCGGATGGTCTCAAAATATATTTGGCTAAGGCAGTTCGGTTCTCGTTTAAATTGCTGTCGTTCATCATATTGATTGAACAGGCTAGCTTCTGTAAGTTAACTTTTTTGGCAGTTTTTTATCAACAGTTTTCTGTTTCTCTATATTTAAATTGTGTTTTTCTTTTAAAACATCGATATTATCGAATCAATGTTGTCAAAAATATCGAAAATATCGATCATTTTTCAAGTTCTCATTTTGAAAGACTCTCTATCTAAAATAGTTATTAAAATAATCGAATAACTAACCTTTCTAACAAATAATTCTTTTTAGAGAAGTTCCACTGTCTGTCATTCCTTAATTACCAAATTATTTGTGCGTTGTGCGTGACCAATAAAGCCCGAAAGCTTTTAAGTATGTTTGCCAAATTGATTTGCATTAAATGAGTCTCAACCTTACAGTCCCAGTCATTCTGACAGAGCCTGTCATCCCGAGCGACCATCAAAAGAGACAGAGAACCAAGCCACTCCCCGTCGAGTGTTTGCTGGGACAATTAAACCATTAAATGCATTTTAGAAGCGAACGCTTTAGAAGCGCTTAATGAGCGCTGCAGATGAAAAGAGGCAGTTCCTACAAAATGCACGCTGGGTACGTGTATTTATCCAAAAATGTTCGAATGTTCGAACCGTTCGTGCTGCAGACAAAGCGAATGCAGTGGACCAAAAAGTGGCACGTCCGTGTTCCTAAGTCCGAAGACTGGGGGCCTGGCCTGCCTGCAACTGTGCTAAAAGAGAGCTCACTCGGTCTACACACTCAGACACACATGTGAGTTGTAGATTGATCTTTTGCTCGGCGGCCAGCTTCAAAGACCGTCTGTCGGTCAGTTTGGTTTCTTATTGAAAAGCGTTTAGGCCAGCAATGACGTGAGAAAAGAATTACCGACACAGCACAAAAATGCCCATACATCATACACACATAACATATACCCAGCATCGATGGGCTTCCAAAATAATCAATTACCGGCGAAATCCGAAAACGAAGGTGTTCGAGTGAAAGAAGCCTTTCCATTGATCTGGGTCGTCGTGTGTGGGAAAGTTATGGGGTTCTAAAAGCTTTTAGGCCGGCTTAGAAAGATCCCAAGATTTTCCCCGAAATTCATTTGCACCTCCTCAGCCGCTGCATCGTTTAATTTACCCCAAAATGAGTGATAAACAATCGAAACAGCAGAACCAGAAATTATTTATGAAGGAATTTAAACCACACACAACGCACATACGCTGCCATTTTGAACTTCTTTGTTCTGTTTGCTTATTTTAAAGCATGGAAATGCTTTTAAGCATTTCGTTTGCACTTCAAATAATGTCCAACTTAAAGTTCCGCCAATGAAAACTGTAAATAACCGGAGAAGGAGGAGGTGAGAGTGAAGTGAAGTCATCGCCATCCGTTCTGCGCATTCAAATGAAACACATCAAATCGATATTACTTAACCAGTTTTAATGGCCAGCTGAGAGGCTCCTCATCTCCTCAACCTCATCATCATCCTCATCCTCATCGGATTGCATCGATGGTTATGTCAACAGGCAACTGGCAGCAGCAGCATCTCGGCGGCATGCAAACAAATTTCTTGCCTTTTGCCGTAAATACTCGTATTTTCACTTTCAGTTGGGGCAAAAATGAAAATAACAGCGTCCACAATAAAATGGTGGCGGTTGCGGAAACAAAACAACAACGAAAGTTGCCGCACCACCTCGCCAAAAAAACATCCTTTTTGACCAAAAGGCCAGGCTTTTGGCCGAAACCAGTCGAGAGAGGCTTAAACTGACATTTCAGCCGGCGGAAAAGAAAGAAAGAAAATAATGCCACTAAACAAAAAATTGGTAATCGGTAGGCAGAGAAAAACCCGCTCGATGTATGCATATTTTTTTCAGTTGGCCGAAAAACGCGTTTTCAGCCAACGGACTCGACATGGGGCACACGTGTGACATTCGATCTTCGACTCGATTGCACCGGCTACTTACTACATATACCAGTTGGTAGTGAAAATATTCCAGATATTTCCACGCCGCTGCTGCGTTTCGTTTTGCTGGTTAACAAATACTTAATGCGATTTACAGTTGGGTTTTTTCATTCACGAGAGCCTGCCTGGCTGGTCAATCATCTTTCACATGGCGGCGGTGGTGGCAACACGAGTTAGCGGTACAATGTCACCAGCGGAACGGAGGAAGGGAGTCTCTGAAACGTGTTCTGGCACACTCCGCCGCGTTTTTCACGCCGCTGTGCGAACCCAAAGCCAAACCCAAACCCAGAGCCAAGAAATACGCACTCCAACAGACAAATGTCGGCTAAAACCATGTAAGACAAATATTAGGCGAGAGGTGTTGCTGCCACCAACTTCTGGTCATTCCCATTCCCAAGTTGTTGGCAGCGAAGAAGAAAAAGAACCAGCTGAGAGCTGATAGCTGGAAGCCGGCTTTGAATGGAATTTAACCCAGTTTGCTTTCTTCTTTCTCGCCATCTAGCTCTTGCTGGTTGTCTTCATCTTTCTGCCAAGCCAACTGGCTTTTCAGTTTGGTTTTGGGCGTTCAGCGGCCGCTCTAAATGGCCTTTATTGCTATGGTCAGTTATAACGAGGCAACGGAGAGCCAGGTGACTTTGTTTGGATATTTGCATGGCGCACAAAACGGGTTAAATGGGGATAATATTGCACGCTCCATTGTCACGAGAGCCCCAGAGGAGTAAATTAGGATTTAGGTTACAGGTGGGTCACCTTTTCGAGCCACTCTACTTCTATAAAGTGGGAAAAAACAAAGTCGCGCTAAAATTAACCTTGACAGCTGGACTGACGTAGAAGCCAATATTTTTAGACATTATGATACGGTCCAATGGTATAGACCTTATCGGTATAAACCTGCTGCCCAGTCAAGTATTAGGATTATAATTCAATGGGTAATCTAATCAGTTGTCGCCGAGTTTCTGGCCAATCTTATCGGTCCCATGGAAAGTTCAGCTGCCCAAGGGCAAACTTATGATTGGCCATAAAGATGCATCCGCTGGCGGGAATAACGATGGTGTGAGGGATGGGATGGGGATTCGGTGGAATTAATTAGCCAAAAGGCGAGTGAGCGTGTGCATCAATCAACATAAACATTTATTAAGCCGGCAATAGCGGAACACAATTGCAGATAAAACTCCGGCCAACCCCCAAATACCAGATATATATCTCTATATTATGCCCGGGCCCCAAAACAGAGTCGTAAACAACGGCAGCGGCTAAAAACGAAAAAGAGAAAAAACCAAACTATAAGCTCAAGTGCCGTTTTAAGCGATTTCGAATTTGGTTTTCATGTGAAACGAGCGGAATTCGCTGTTGCACCTTGTACATTCACACCATCGCTTTTCCAGGTGCTCAATTGGGCGGCGGTGGGCGGTGCCACATGTGTGGGCGACCAGGAAATGTCCATTTGAGCAGGGAAAATCAAAGAATATTTGTTGGCTTTTGAAGGCTGCCAGCGAAGATGTAGCAAGCTGCAATTATCACACACAGGGCGATTCGGGGGCAAGATACAGTTTCGGATTTATGCAACCTTTAATTGAACTCGTTAGGTAATGCGCCTCGGACATAAGATGATTATTATGCTTGGTGGCCGCCACATGTGTGTTTGTGCTTTTAATTGTTAACGGAAGCTTTGGCGCAGTTATGCAAATGCTGTTTGCTTTTGTTTTTTATTTGGTTTGGTTTTTTGTTTGGCGGTTGCCGTTTTTTTTTCTCTTACAGCTCCTGCTTGTTGTTTCACCTTTTCCTTTGTGGCACATGTTTAACAAAATTTTATTTCGTGTTAAGCAAATAATTTAACAAGTAAAATGCTGTTGCTAGTAGATGTTGCCGGGGCAGGAAGCAATGGCTGTGGCAACAGCTGCAGAGGCAACTGCAACAGCAGCTCACGCATATTGCACAACTTTTGGTGGGAGGATGAGGTGGGTGTAGTTTTTGTTGCTTACTTTTTTCTTTTTGTAACAACAGCAATTATTAGCTGTTAGTTGTAGGCAACATGGAAATTCGATATCAAATTGAAAAGCCGAGGAAAAGGTATGAAAGTGTTGGCGGAGGCGGGGACAATTAACGCATACTCAAATCCAACAGCCATGCATCACGAACATGCGGAAATTGGCAGTACATCTCATGTATTTATCAGCTAAGCGAAAAAGTAATAATAACAAACATTGCATAATCAATTAAATCTGACAAGGAGGCCTCACTGCTCACTACTCACTGCTATCAGCCTTCGAAATCACCTTCAGCAGTTCATTGCACGTTCGCTGGATGGGCTGGCCATCCTATCTGTAGTATAACTAAGTATAGTTTAATGGCCCGTGTTATGTCACCGTCATCTTATTCCATTTCATTCGATTCCATTCCAGAGGCCCCCGTAATGCTGTTCTCACGATCACGAGAGACTCTAGGACTCGACTTTAATGACATCGGACGACAGCAAACTTTACGATTACACGACCGGCGTCGTATCGGCCATAAAAAGCATTCAAAATCGAACACGTTCTACATATTGAATTATAACAATGTCACAATAGGAACAATCCGGCCGTCATGTGGGATGACTCGGCAACCCGGGTTCTTTTTAGCTTTCAGTTCCAGTTTGAGGTGGATCGTATGCCATCATGCATACGCTTAAGGGTTCGTGAGCGGGCCCTAAGAGAGCTGTTCCAACGGCTCCTCAGAAATTAATAAACTAGACTACGTGCCTTCTACGGGATACCGAATATATTTTGTTTGTTTGCTTTTTTGTTTGGTTTAGGTGAGGCGCACGACGACGACAAGACATTCTTGGATCGGATCGAACCTGATTTGTTTATGGGCTTGCCCAGCTGCATATTTCCCTCCTCCTAACCACTAAACCTCCAATCTTTAGACAGAGAACGTCGACGACCCCCTGCCAAGACTGAAAGTTATAGTACACCTATTACCTATCCGCCGAACCGAAGGTCATAATTATTCCTATTCTTGGGGTATCAATCATTTGCGGTTGCGGAATGTGCTGAAATGGGCAATCCGCACACTTTTCTATATGTATTTCGAATACATATAAACAGGTAATGACTTAATAATTTGCCGAACAATATATTAGACTGATTTATAGTGGCCGGGCCGCTATGCTATCTCTGTCTCGGTTCACCTCTATTTGTGTACTTAACTTTACGATACTCTACAGCACAGAGTAGTGTACCGTACAATAATAAAATTAAAAGCCGCTTAACTTGTTTACTTTTGCATCAATGGCATGGCAAAAGACATAATAAATGGGTTAAGCAAACACACTCTCACAAACGCACCTAAAAACAAGCAGCGTCATTAACCGACGACGTTTCGGGCCCGTTGAGTGCCTCAGATAGTTGAGGGATCTTAGATTGTAGATACTCGCACTCACATAGCGATTGCATAGGAATTACGGTTTTCAGCTATTTCGGTTTCTCTAATATTCGGCGGGAAAAAAATCACCTCAAGGTAGTTCCGCAAAACTCTGTCGGTTAAACTTTAACGGGATAACCTTAGAAAGTGTTAGAAGTACTCACATGACTGGGCTTTTAATGCCTGACTCATGTGGAGATATGCTCATAAATTATAATAAAACTTAGTGCATTTTTGTATTAATTTAGTATGATGCAATCGAGGGATTTCACGGTTGCTTGCCTTGAACCCTATAGACCACATGCAGCTATCATAAAAATAAATATTTTTCTTTGTCTTGTGGTAATCACTAAGCCCTTAATAATATATTCCACAAACTCTGCATACTTTATGACTAACCAGAATTATTATTAGTATAATGTAATAACTTAACCAGAATTACAAACAGCTATCCAAACAAAATGTCATTTATAAGGATCGTGTCATTGCCACAGCGTTTGAGAAATAATTTAATCTTTAAGACATGGCTAAAGCAATTAAATGGATAAATGTAACACAAAATCAATTAAAGACGTTGTTGTCTTGTTGTACATGAGCAGCAGAGCAAAAGACATACGTACATATATCGCCAACAAGTCGCCTCTCAACAAACTGTGCTAAATACCAGAAATGAAATAAAAATAAAAAAAAACCGCACAAGACAGTAGCAAACTGTTAATTGGATGTGGCGACTGTCAATCGATAGGTGGAAGTGAAAAGCAATAACAGAACAGAATAGAACACTATACCTCCCCGTCTTCCAGTGCGTTTTTTCAAGTACGTCAGCAGGGATTAGGGGTGTGCTGCGAAATAATTTGACCTTAGAGCCAAATTGATCGAATTGCCAATTGATCGGGGGTTCGTTGGGGTGGGAAAACATTCACTTTCATGGGGCAGCGGAAGAGTAGGCAGTTTTCATTTTATAGATTTCATTCTGACGGCGGCGCCTGCCTATCCCTTCTTGGCACTAAGCTCTTTGATCACATATGCGCGGCGAGTAAGTCATACAATTTAATTGCTTTTATCGCACGCCTTAAATCGCAAACATCAGTCGATGTGGGCTCTGTCAATTAAATTAGAAAAGCAATGGTTTGTGTGTGTGAGTGGGTACCTTTATGGCTCAGACACAAACACACACACACACGCACGAATAACAGCTAAAGAGTGGATGAGCCGATGCATTTGGCCAGTTGTGACACGTCGCCGTGATTAAAATCAACATAAAGTCCAGACACACGCCTTCCGCCGACTTCCCCCCTTTGTTTTCATTAAATGACAACAACGAGCACTTCCGTTTCCATTGCTTTTCTCCGGCTATTTCACTAAGTGTGGCGCATTTTCCATAAGCAGCAGTCGTGCGTCTGAGTTTCATCGCCCTGTTCTGTTGCCAATCCTTTCCACTTGGCCCAAAGACCAAAGACCAAAGCCCAAACAAGCCAGCGCGATCCAATCAAGTCGGCTCGGATCGGTCCCCGTTGCATGCTGACCATAAAAGGGTCACTGGCATGCTGCTGGCGATTAGCACAAGATGCCATTCGAAAGGGTTTTCGCCTCCCTATTTGGCTAGCGAAAATGTAAGCAAGCTAGGAAAGTGGTATTTCGGTTTGCAAATTGGGAATACCCTATAGCATGGTAATACTACTCGAAAGTATCTCAGTAGAAGAGTTTGAGATGTGAAATTGCGACTTTAATTACCAACGAGAAACTTCTTTAAGAACCTATTACCTATTCCAATTTAAGATTGGTTCATATTAAATTACTATTAAAGCTGGTAAAAAATATCTAAGCGAGTCACTTAAAAAGTTCATAGTACTCCCTGGTTTAAGGGTATATCGAGCTAGAGAGCCCACGAATCTCTAGAGAGATCTTTTGGCACAAAGAGCTGCATTCGAGATCCACGCAATTTCCATACCCACTACGACCGAACTTTGTCGGCTTGTTAAGTGCGATCGGGTACGAAATGTAATTGGTTTGGCGCGTTAATAATCAATTGGCGTTTACAATTTAAATGTGGCATGCCGCTGCCGAGGAAAGGCGGCAGCGTTTGTTCTCCCAGCGAGACACCGAAGAATTTCCAGCCAGGCCAAACGGAGCCAGCACTCCAAACTCCCCGTCCATTGAGATCTTGGCGACGTCTCGGCTTTGCCGTCTGCCCTTGATGAAGTGCCACATGCTGCCCGGCCACAGTAGCCAGTCCGTATGATGGAAGACCCTCGCTCCCTCGCTCCCTCACTCCCCTGCCCGCTTACTCTTTTTCCAGACGGAGTTTGTGCAACTCATGTCAAGTGGGTCGGACTGGACGGCGGCTACACGTGTCGCCCAACGTCATCGCCATCGCCAGCACCCAACTAGTTCTAATCAAAGCCGGATTTTAATACACTGCTAGAAAAACCACAATAACTAAGACAGGAATTCATTTTCTTTCAACTAACTACATATTTTCTGTCAGGTTTAGCAACTTGTCTAAAGATCAAGAGGAAAATTCCTTATAAATAACCATATAAAGATTATATTACAGATAATAATCTTCAGAACTAAACACTTAAGGTATTTAAAATGGTAAACCTAATAGACAAAGCACATTCCTAAAATATTTTTAGAAGAGTTCGGCTAAAATAGAGACTATGCAAAATATGCGACCCACAAGCGAAACCCTGCTGAAACTCAAGACGTTCTATTGAATCGTTCGATAAGACTTTGTTCTGAGTGCAGAAACCAGTTGGACTGGATCGATTGGTGGCGTTTCAAGCTCAAGTCCATCAATCAGCGGCTTGTTTGGGAGGTGAGTGAGCCATGGGCCGTGGAGCCGGGCTGAAATAGCTTTTTAATTGTCGCAAATATTTATAGGAAATTTCTCACGCATAGCCAAACCGAGTCGTGCGATTTGATTTACCTGGTTTCAGTTACCTGACACTCACTCAAACTGTCGTGCAATTAAATCCAAGGATTTGACAATAAGGAATCAAAAGCTCACCTGAAAGCAGAAATAGAGAGAGAGAAACATTTATTAATTTAGTGCTACGAGTGATGGCAATGAACTTAACAATCTACTTTTGATAATTAAAATGTGCGCATAAATTATTGTGCACTTCATAAACAATCAGAAAAAGAAAAGAAAACAAAAAAAAAAACAGCAACAACTGCAATACTCCATATAAGAAAGCAGAGAAGAAAGAAACATAAAAACACACAATAAACAATTTAATTACGCATCGTTTGCGCATCGAGTGCGGTACACAAAAGTGAAATGCAGTTATAAACACTCCAAAATGAATAATCGTATTTTGCTAAAGCAAATAAACAAAGACACGGCCCACAACAGTTGGCTGCACATCTGAAATTGGCCAAGGCAGGCCGGGAAAAAGCCCCGCTTCGGTTTCATTACATTTTCATGTTTCAAATGTGAGAAAATTGTACGAAAAAAACCTCCGGCACTCGACTGGAAGTTTAATTCATAAACACGAGGGCAATAAATTACTTTGTATTGGAAAAACCTACGCAGATGTGCCTGCCTTTTGTCGCGTGTAAGACGGTTTCCAAAAAGAAAGTCTTCATTATAATTGCTTTGTTTCATTTTCCACACCATTGTTGGCTGTAAAAATATTTCAGCTCTTTTGGCAAATTGTGGCAAATACATTTTGAAAATAAGTGCAAGATAAATCAGAAAACTTAGCCAAGCCCCCGGACAATGGCAATGACAATACAGCAGCAGCAGCAACATCTGCATAGCATCTTGTCATGTCGCTCGTCGTTCAACTTTTACAGCGCGGTCTTCTGTTTTTATTACACCATTGCTGCGGAGGGATATGAATGGTTGGATAGTTGGATGTCTGTATAGAGGGGAAAAGCCTGCGACATGTCAACTATTTCAAGGCTAAATCAGCGAGGCAACCAGTCGTGTGTCAACAATGTTTCACCCTCGCCAACTGCGGGGCCATTGAACCTCTGACTGCAGGCTGCAGCACAGCCTGGATTTATGGAACAAGTTGGAATGCATTTGCCTGTCATTTCGTTAATTGAAAGTTGGTGACAACAAACAGCAGAGGAAGCCGGGCCTTTCAGTGAGTAATTTCATTTGGATATCCTTCATTCAGTTGCAGGCACTCTAAATATGTACGCCCAGATGGAATGTAAACACAAATGGGTAAACGGACAAACGGACAAATGGACAAACGGACAAAGACTAACTAAAAGCAAACTCGCAATCAATTAGAACAAACAGAGGTCTGTTTTTCCCAGGCCCATTTGGCGACTCGTTAAAATACTCACAGACGCCGCACCCTGCCACCAAAAATGTTGCTCATTATTTTCGGTCTTTTTAGCTTTTTCTGCCAGGGTTTTTCCAATGCGTTCGAAAAAACAAAATAAATAATAATAATAAAGTTGCACAACACCCATATACGTACGTGTACGAATTTGAATGAAGGCAAAGCGATGACGCCGCCGCTGAAAATCATTTTGCGCCGAGTATCTCGTATCTGTTTCTATTTAAATTTATTTAATTTTCTACCTCTTTTTGGGGGCATTTGCTGGGAGCAGCTGTCAAGCCGTCAGATGCGTTTCTGTTGCCTCACAAAAAAACCAAGTTTGACTCTGAGCGAGGGCTTAGAAATGCAACCGAAAAAATAATAACAATTCGTGGTTGTTGGCGCCGTGACAAATTTAAATGAGCGCTACTTTTGGGTGCAGCCCCGGGAGACTCAGCAAGAAAAGGGGCAACGGCAAAAAAAAAAATAGTAATAATAATGCGGTCACATATTACTAACGTGTTTGGATCGCCGGCGTCTGCCCGAAGCTCCGAAATGAATCAATGCAAACTATGAAATGCATATCGCAACGACAGCGGCAACAGCAACAACAGTGACAACACAGTTGACATGCGCTGCCCGCGGTGCACAGTGGTCAAAAATCATATATTCTAGGGTAAAATAAAAGTATATAGAGCTTTGTTTTGAACGGGAAATATCTGGTAATTTCACAAGTTATTTTTATGTACAGAAATTTATATTTTTTATAAAGATCTTTAAAGGTAAAACCTCGTATAGCAGATATACGAAAGTCACTATCTATAAATTCCGTTTTCATGGCGAAAACAAGATAATAAAAATTATTTGTTCATATCGTAGCCATAATTCAAATTTATTTTTAAGGCGTGTGACTCTTCGTAAATAATATAAAGAGCTTTTTGTACTTATAGTTTGAATGAGTGAGAAATTCAGGTTACAACTGTGTTATCTACTCAAAACCGAACCACTGTGATGCATCGCTGGCGATGAATCAGTTCTACAGCGGATGGAGGCAGGGCAATAATCGTCGTGGGGCAATATGCTCAAGGCCTTGTGTCAGAATTTTTATGAATGAACGCGAGAAGGCATACAATTTACACGTATTGAATGCGCTTAAATGCTCCACCAATCGGCGGCTGGCAAACTGAAGCAAATAGCTGAGATCTCAAAATAAAAAACGAGGAAAAAATGCTGAACTATTGCCAGCATCCTCAATGATTTCGGTATTCGCCAGAGTTCGCTGAAAAGCCATTGCCATTGCAGAGATAGCGCGGTGCATTGAACCCCAGCATCGGATGGATCAACCAGTTGAGCAGTCAAACAAACGTTTAAACGC
Organism: Drosophila prostipennis; assembly: GCA_037075205.1. NCBI lineage: Eukaryota > Metazoa > Arthropoda > Insecta > Diptera > Drosophilidae > Drosophila > Drosophila prostipennis. The sequence goes on from JBAMCJ010004467.1 coordinate 45,724, forward strand.
TCAACAGTCAATTCCATGCGACTCCATTCAATTCAATTCAATTCGATTGGAGTATCTGCTAAAAGCAGATATTACCAACTGGCTTTGGCCAGCCCGTTTGGTTGTTGCCTATTTGGTAGGATATCGTGTTGGCAGCGGTTCGTTTTTGGGCGGCCTTATCCTCCTTCTCCTCCAAAGCAAGCCAACAGCCGGTCACGTTTCAACTATCAACTGAAAATGGTTTTTTGATTGGCCATCCTCCCCAGAGCAATGCCTATATAGTTCTCGAAATGCGGAAGTTATGAGCTGTGCCTGGTCCCTAGCCAAGATTAACCTGCGCTCTCCCTTGGTTAATGGTTAATGGCTAATGGCGTATATTTTCTAATCAATTTCGGAACAAACACACGCTGAAAAGTGCCTTGCAGCGTTAAATCGATAAATTGCTGTGTAGTATTCCCCATTAGACAACAGGCTGTGCAATCTTTAGTGTCGTTTGTAACCATATTTGCCACTGCAGTTGACACTGATGGGGACCAACAACCGAGAACCACACACAGGAACCCACCCAGACAGCCCAGCTTCTGCGGTCAACTCTGTCTGGCCCTGGGTCTATGTGTGCACTGAGAAAAGCTGCTTTGAAGTCAAGTTAAAGGTTGTAAAAAATAATTGATTTTTAGTAAATAGATTTTAGATATTAATCAATAGGTTCCGTATCAACCTATTTCGATTTGAGATTGTAATTTAATTATTTCTTTAAGTATTCATGATCAATAGTTATTTTTTGTTTCAAGAAGTATTTTATTTTCAGTGCTAGAGAGCCACCACCAAACTTGTTGCTGCCTGAGCCCTTCATTAATCGTGAACCTGGTTGAGGAGGAACACAACTTTGCGCGGTGATGGCATTTGATGTGATCCTGAGCCTGCGGGCTGACTGGTCTGACTCCCCTGGGTGAGCACAGGTTTTTGGTTGTGATTCTGTTTGTTTGACTGGGATTTGATTATGCACCAGCCAGTGTTTGGAGGAAGTTGCTCGCTGTACTATTCCTATTCCCATTCCCATTTCGATTTCCATTTCCATTTCCATTCCCAAACCCAAACCCATTCCCTGGTTGCATCTGCGCAAAAGCGTCGAGTGCAACTTGTCATTGTTTATCTGCTGTGGCAGTGCCAAACGATAGCTCGTTGTGCTTCTGATTCTGATTCTGTTTCTGCTTCCGCTGGATGGGAGAGCTTGTGATGTTCCTGCTGCAGCAGCTGCATACAATGCGACTTGGTTGTGCCATTTCCATTTCCATTTTCTTTGCCTGCCCAAATGTGCGCAACTGTAGCTTATCTAGAGGGGATGGGAAGGAAAGGGAAAGAGCTCGGGGTTCTATGTCTTGCCATTCACCACTGCTTCTATTTAGGGTTTCCTTGCCACTGGAGGCGGCCATAGAAGTGCCCGCGTCCAGCGTTCTCTGCTGCTGCTAATTAAAAGAGCCTGCCCGAGACTAGATACAGATACATGCGGGATCCAATGGGAAGATCGTACACAGAAAAAATAAAATAGAGTCTTTTATAAAAGAATTCGTTTTAAGTTATATTCAAAAGGTATTACTAGATTTTCCTAATTTAATAATCTTGAAGTGTAATACCAAAAATAATCATATATTTCCCAAAAAAAAAAAAAAAAAAATGGTTTCAGTCTTTACCAGGCTTCTTAATTTCGATACTCTTGTATTTTAAACCCTTTTTTGTCGCAGTGTAGGTTAGTAAATGATATCAAAGAGAGGCATCACCCAAGACAGAGACAAAACACGAACTGCAACTGCAACTGCTGCAACATCAGCAACATCGGGCATCCATCGCCAAAGGGGCAGTGCTTGGGTGGCAGCCTGTTAAATGCATTTGCTGCCCTGACCCCTATTGTGACGACTATCAGGCCATTTGGCGGAAATTTAAATTTAATTAGAGCTCTGCTTCTGCTTCGGCCTCGGTTGCAGTCCAAGTCCGAGAACAGGAAGCTCGAACTCATAGTACTCATATCGGTTAGTTAAGGCGGTCGTAGGGTCTTTGATGGCTCTCAATTGAGGAATTGAACAAAGGAATATATTAGAAGACTTCGATAATATTTATGATATACTCGAAAACGACAACGGATGCGTGGGAATGAGCAGTCAGAGTGCTATAAACACACATTGTTGCTGTACGAATTTTATTTATTTTCCTTATGTCTCTTTATTTCTGTTCAAAAGGGGAGACATTCGAGAAGTTCTTTGTCCCACGGATTGATGAGGGAAGATACTATCTATCTATCTATATGGGGGTGCGCGCATTATGGCTGTCATTTTGCTATTGTGGAATAGTTTATTTGCATACTTATACCCGTTGTTTCGTTTTGTTTCATTCAATTTGCGCCATAACCCGCTCATGAATCGCTGCTGGTGGCATGACGCAGTTCACAACATACCGGCAATAAATATACATTTATCTATAGCCAGACAATCGGAAAAAGAGAGCGCCGAAAAGTACGCACTTGAGTCACTTTTAGATATTTTGGGGATTGCAAGAAAAGGGAGAAAGGGTTGAGGAATAGATATCCATATTCACATGTGGATGGATCCGAGGGGGAGCAGCAGCACTTTGAAGAAGGAAATTTTCAATTTCAAAATTGTCTGACACTCAGACAATTGAGTTATGACAGCTGCTTGAGTGTTTAGTTCTATTAAAGTGCCTCTACCCAGATGCTCCATACTTGATAGGGGGATGGATATGGGGATACCTAGATCCATGGATAGATACAGTCGGTGAATTTCCAAAACCTTGCCTGAGCTTCACCCGTTTGGAGAGTTCGGTCAATCAATTTGGCTCAACAAATTTGCAGCACAAATAGAAACGCTTCGATATTTAACCAAATGGACAATTGTCACGCCAATTTGAGACGCCAAAGTCTCCTTTGATATTTTCCCCCTTCAATCCGATTTGTTTGTTTTATGCCGCGAGCCAAAACCAAACTGACCATGAAACAAACGGCCAGCCCCGAGCGGCCAGTTCAATAAAAATATTCGAAAATATGTCTCCGACTTCTCCGCGCGCCACGCTTGACCGCTTCGAAGGGTATATTTAGTTCAAGTGATTTGTAGAAAAGCCGGCGATTTTATTTACATTTAGTTGATGGATAGCTTCGGCTCGTCGGCCCCTGGATAAACCATAATTAATTACGATCGAGCGACGTCGATCGATTGTCGTGTTTCCCGGGACTGGCTGACTTTGACTTTGGCTCGGCTCCCAAAGCAGAAATCCGAAAACCGAACACCGGCCGATATTATCTCGACTTCGTCTCATTTTTTGGGCATTTTTTTCAACTGTCAGGGATAGTTTTTCAAAACAAATACGCATATAGTTTTCCCCTCGATCGGGGTTCGTTCTGTTGTAGTTGCGTTTTTCCCTGGAACTCATTGGGGGAGAGTGCTTTCTTTTTGAGCGATGCGTGCTTACAAAGGCGCCCCGCGAGTTCAATGACACGGTCAGCAGCCAAGATCGTTTGTAATGCCATCCCATGGAAGGGGGTAGCACCATTGTGTGTATATTGGGCCGAGGGGCCGGCATAAAGCCGCTTTATCCTGGGATGTGCGGTCTAGGGCATTTTACTGGGCTTTTGTGATCCGATTCTCGTTGTGTGTTCGTTTTTTTATTTTTTAATTTTTTGCTGCATTGTGCTTGCAATTCATGGATTTTCATTGTTTGCACGTCCAGATGTTTAAGACCGAAAATGTCGTTAACTGACTTACTTAACTTCCCACTCCCACCCGTAATGGCAATTAGATGACTTAACGCTCACGTGGTCGAATGGCTGTTTGCAAAATGAACGAGGGAAGGGAATTCAGTTAATTGGAAGCATTCCGATATTAACCCACCTTGCGCAAAGTTTTCTTTTTGGCTTAATTGTTTGTTTACACCCAGAGAAGATAAGTAAATTTGTGCCTGTTTTTTCTGTTTACGATGGGGCGAATAATGTACGCCACAATCTATATATATAAAGCGCAATTTATGGATATGTACTGCTTAAATAGACCCTCCCTTCCCAGAATATTTGCATAGCCGATAAATAAGGCCCCCGGACTTACTAACTGACTGACACATCGGACTGACAAAGCCAAGAAGCACAGGCCATGGCGAATGGAGCATCTTCAGGTGAAGTAGTCCAGGAGAAGGTAGAGATTAAGTTAATTACAATTTCGCGCTGCTCTGGCAAAGTGAGGCGGGCAAAACTTGCAGCATGCAACTTGCAACATTGTTGCGATTGCGATTGCCACTGAGTACTTTGTTTTGAACTTGAACGCTGGGCCAGTGTGGGAACGCCTATGCCTTCGATGGCTATATATTGGATATTCATTGTATATACATTCGTTGACCAACTTTTGAAGACAATACGATTCATGGGTCGTCGACGTCTGGCACCCACGTAGCAAAACAAAGCAAAAAGCGAAACTAAATCGTGATTTATGATGATTATATTTGAATTGCTCATTGTCTCTCACACTCCAAGCATCTCAGAGATTCGGCTTCGGTTTGGTTTGGCCAAACATTTGGCTCTAACGAACGATTTTATTTTATTTTCTTTATCTCACTGCAAATAAATAAAAATCAAAATTGGGACTCACTGGTGGTGCCCTGACCATGACCATGTTGCAGCTGTTGCCAATGCAGTTTTCCAGCGAACCGCGATAGAAGATCAGCATTACTGCGGAGGGAAAAGCTAGCCACCGAAAAAAAAAGTCCAAAAAGGGAACTCGAACTGCATTTTCACTTTGGCTCTCCCTTCGGGGCCAAGATTCGGTGCATTGGGTCTGTAGGGCGCCGGGAAAGTTAATTAATTTCCCAGCGAAAGTTGCCTTAATTAATGCACATCATAGACTGCATTTTGGGGGCATCTAAGCTCGCCAACCATAAACCTTTATCCACGGCCAGCAACCCCTTGAAGTTCGTATTACCAAAGTCCTGGCGTTTTTTTTGTTTTGTTTGAGCAGCGTTTTAAATTACAGTTTCACTTTTTAATTAGGCCCCGCCCGGGCCAGACGTCTATGCAAAGTCGAATAGAGAGCACCAGAGGCAGCCCATGAAAAGGAAATTTTAATTAAACAGACTGCGAGGGTTGGAACAACCAGCAAAAACAAAACACATCCAACTCCAATAGCCGAAGTCACAGAGCTGTGAGTGTTGGTCAGTTGCGAAAAATGTTTTGAGGGCTTGGCCAGGAAAAGGAGGCGGGGCCTTTTCAGAGGGCAAAATACAATGAATAGTCTCACTAGCTTGTACTGGAAAAAAAATCCTCAGGAGATCATCCTAATATTCCAGTCATTAATGATGGTTCTACATTAATCTTCAGGCTTCTTAAATCAAAAACAAGAGAGAACGCTATAGTCGGGTTGGTGTCCCGACTATCTAATACCCGTCACTCAGCTAAAGGGAGTACGAACGCTGTAGTCGGGTTGGTGTCCCGACTATCTAATAAACGTAACTCAGCTAAAGGGAGTGCGAGGGAGATAAAACTTTGATCAGGCATAGGTTTTAAACGAATGGTCCGATTTAAAAAATTTCTTCTACATTTCGATAGGTATTGATAAACACAACAAAACTGCATTCCTACTTTTCCGAAATATTTAAATTTTTAAAATCGTATATAAGCTATTGTGGGCGTTAGAGGGGGCGTGGCACCTTTTTGAAATAAACTTGCGCTGCGTAGGAACTCCTATAATCTGAATGCAAAATGCCAATCTTCTAGCTTTTGTAGTTTCCGAGATCCCAGCGTTCATACGGACAGACAGACGGACAGACGGACAGACGGAGAGACGGACAGACGGACAGACAGACATGGCTATATCGACTCGGCTAGTGATCCTGATCAAGAATATATATACTTTATGGGGTCGGGAACGCTTCCTTCTAGCTGTTACATACTTTTGCACGAATACAATATACCCTTTTACTCTACGAGTAACGGGTATAATGAAATAGCCATCTCTAACATTGGTTAAGATTTATTCTGAATCCATTTTGAAGGGTGAATATGATCTTATAATTATCAAAAATTTAATAATAAATATATTTGGTCATAATAAATAAATATATTTGCTCAGTGCATTCCTTAGTTCTGAATTTATCTCTCTACTTTAGAGCAGGATTTCCCCTCAGTGTAAAAGGCCAACGACGAACTAAGTCATTTGCAGACCTGGCCGAGGGATTCGAATAGGGCACGGCATTCAGCTCGGCTCAGATCGCTTTGGTCGGGGTTCCTGGTTTAATAGCTTCGCTCTTGGCATTGAAATATTTATCATGTCGTGCTAATATTGCCCAGAACCTCGAGGACTGGACACGCTCGATTGGACAGTTGGATAGGGCGCAGCTCTGAAAAGAGCTGGCCAAAGTCAGCCAGGTCGGTTGGTTGGTTGGTTGGTCTTAGTCGTCTATCTATGTATCCCAGATACTGAGTCCCTGGCTGCACCTCCTCCTTCTCCTCTCTGGCTGCTTCTTGCGTTGCCTGTCATCATTGACACGCGAATTGCAAAAGTTAATTTAAGTAGTTTTGGCCAAAAGACGACAACACGGCAAAGCCAGCCAGCCACCAAACTGCAATGCACTCCTTCAGGCCCTGAGCTTTAGCTTTGGCTTTGGCTAGTCATGGGCAGATTTATATGGCCATTTGGCTAATGAATTGCGGCCAGCGGCGGACGAAGAAATAAGAGCTGATCCATGGGCGCACATAAATCATGAGAACTCAACGTCGTTGCTGCTTTTACTACTTCGATTTCATTCCTGAGAAGCCAGATCATCGATGAGCTCGCCGTTTTTATTTTCTTTGAATTTTTAGTTGTTGTTTTTTGTTTTTCAAGCCATCATTTTGTTTGGGCCCGCATTTGTTGTTGGTATTTTCGAATGCCATTTGCTTGTTTTTGTTGGCCATCTCGTCGCACGCCATGTGAATTATGTGGGAGTTTTGTTGGCCCTGCGCAAACATTTCAATTCCAAGCGTCTGTAATTATTGCGCAAATGTGACAAGCCAAACAGTTTGTTGAACACATGTACAAATTGTATGTGAGAAAGGCAAAGGCAAAACCCCGCGTAAAACAGAAGAAACAACCTAAATGGATGGCAAGGTCAACCGAAACAGCAACAGCTAAAGCGATGAAACCCTTCGAAAAAGGTTTTATTTTCGGTGCTTTATGGCCGAAACAAAAAAATGCGGGCCGCAAAGGAAATGCCCAGAATATACATGGACTGAGTCATCGCTGTCAAAAGATCTTGCAAAATAGGAAATATATATTAAGATTGCGGTGCTAAACAAAGCGAGTCCCCACAAATTAAGGCAACGTCAAGCGGCGTGAAATGAAACGGCAAAAGCAAAATGTTTAAGCAAAAGGAAAATAAATAAAATCACGAGACGAATCGCCGCTAAAGTTGAGCAAACGAAACAAGCACACACCTCATAAACAAAGCGTATATTAACCGAAAGTTCTCCGAGGATTCTGTCCACCATGCAAGTAGCACGAGCATTTATTACATTTTTGACTCACAGAAAAATCAACGTGAAATATTTGGCACACATTCAACGAAGAGGAGGAGAAAAAAAACCATCGGGGCACGCGACGTTTGGTGGGGGCCCGGCGTCCCGATCAATAAAAATAGCCAGTCGCAATCCGCGGCAAGACGTGGGCGAGCATCATCATCATCATCAACAGCACACAGCATCCGAATCTGAATCGAAAACATCATCATCGCCGGATGATGGCCCGATGGAATGCCATCTATGCCACAGTTAAGAGCCAAACAAAGTGCAAGGACGTCCCAAGGGGCCTGGACCCATCCCCTTTCCCATCCCCCTTCCCATTTCCATTCCCATCTCTACCCCACACTTGCTGGTTATAAAAATATCTTCTTCTCGGTATCTTTGGCTCCAGAGGTGAATGAATCCAAAAATATTTCTGCACGCAAGTTGCGCGCGTAATTGCACGTTGCTGCACCTCGCTCTTGGTTATGGGAGTCACTCAGGCCCCAGACTTGGAGTCGTTGTCGGAGTCGGAGCCAGATTGAGATCCAGAGATCCCGAGTCTGTGGGCTGCTCGACGGCATCTTCGGCTTAACCCACATACAGGCACAAACCTCCCTTTTCGCACACAGATGCGAACACCACCGATGCATTCCTAGCTCTTTTTTTTATTATTTCGACTTGATGATTGGCGGCATCCCCGTCGCAGTATCTAACTGGATCTAAATGGAGTTGTGGGCTTTAGGGTTCTAAGAACCAACTAGGTTCGGCCTATGCAAAAATAGGAATATAGGATAAGGAAAAATACACATTTTCCAGAGTTATTTCAAGGGTGTTCAAAATTAACAAGAGAGAACTTTATAGTCGGGTGCCCCGACTATCAGATACCCGTTACTCAGCTAAAGGGAGAGGGAGATAAAAAACTTTGATCGCGCATAACTTTTTAACGAATGGTCCGATTTGAAAAATTTTTTCTACATTTCCATAGGTATTGATAAACACAATAAAACTGCATTTATACTTTTCCGAAATCTTAATATCTTAGTCTTATATAGGGTCGAAAAAGCTTCCTTCTACCTGTTACATACATTTGCACGAATACAATATACACTTTTACTCTACGAGTAACGGATATAAAAATTAAATAGTTCCGAAAAGAAGAAAACCAAGTTTCATAGTGAATCTCAAGGTTTTCTTTATCACTGCTAGAAACTACTGAGCAGTAATAGTTAGTAGTAAGGGTAGTAAACATAAATATTTAAATAAAAAACTGCATAAAACTAAACTAGTTCACCCACTCGACTGAAATACCCGCCCAGACTTCTCTCCTCGCACACAAATGTCGCACTTTATGGGCTCTAATATGAAAATCTTGGCAGACCAGGCTCTTCAAAAATGCAGCAGCTCGTTAGACGCATTAGGGCCCGGACATTATTTCCCCTGGCGGATGACATATGGCAAAGTGGGGATCTGCTTTCCTCCCATCGCACATACCTGTGGTGGCGGCGCGTCTTATTAGAATTTATGATTGCCATCTTTTTCATTTTTTTGCTTTCTTTGGCGCCGTTTCATGGACTTTGGGTTGACTTGCTTTGCTGGCTGGCTCTGGCCAGCTGGCATTTACTCTTACTTTATTATTTATCATGCACTTTATGGAGAGCCCCGAACAGCACACGTATATATTTGCATTTATAATTTCAAAATGTTTATGGCCAAGCGTGAAAATGCCTCACAAGACAACAAGAAAACGGCAAAACTGCAAGCAGCAAAGTACGAAATAAAAAATCAAAAAGGCAGCAACAAATCTTTTCCTAATGCATGAAAATTGTAAGTGCATGACGCATCCGACACACGTTGAAGGATTGAAAATATTCATAAATTATACAAGAGTCGGCTAATTGAATTCGATTATTCACAGCAAGCCCTTGGGGTGGATAAACCCGGGATTTGCATGAATTTTCCCACCCGCCTGGGCAGTTTATGAAGATAAATGTTCAACACAGCTGCCGTCAAAATCAAAGTGCAAAAATTCGAAATATTGAATGTTTGCTCAACTAATGAACCTTCAATTGGATTAATTATAAACACATTTGGTTAATGTTCGAAGATAATTTTTTGACAAATTTGGGTAGCCGTATCGCCATTAATGGGATAGGTGATTTAATAAATTACCTTTCCTGCCTTTGCACTACTCACAATAGTAGGCATGTGCAAATAAATAACTGATTGTTTTCGCTTATCGATTGGATTGTGAAATTCTCTCGTATTTCACAACAAACACTATTGCAGTGACCAAGAGCATTCTGCCACACATGAATAAATCTATTAATGAATGAATTGCTCCGCTACCCACGACGAGGCTAAAAACAAAGCGCAAATATTTGCATATTTCAAAATGATATTTACGAGCCCGACTCCAATCAATTAACGCATTAACATGGTTTTATTATGTATCACATTCAAATTGGGCAAATCGGCGGTAGCCAGTGCGAAACTCGTTCTCGGCGCCATTACCAAAAAGAGCGAAAAACACACAGGTTTTCTACGTGGGCGATCCCATTCGATCCGATCGCAAAATGAGTGAGCAGTGAGATTTGCGGCTCGTTAAGTATTATAACTTAATTAGCTGCATAGCGATTTGGGGAGATGCTTGAAAGGAAATCAAATATTTTCGTTTCGTTGCCCATTGTTAAGTGTTTACGGTAAATATTTAGCTGTATATTTTTGGGCCATTGCATAACTTGTTTTGTTTGCAATTTTCGTTCAAAGAGTGCAAAAATCATTTGGTTTTCTTTCGGGGGGCTTTTGTTATTGAAATTTCCTGATTAGTGCGTTAAGCACTTTTACTTTTTTTTCGAAACAATGCCCCTTGTTATGTAAATTAATTTTCAATTTCTCAGTTTTATAGGCCCGAGGCTTGGATTCAACAAACTATATTTTTAGCCTAGGCCTAATGTATTTTATTAATCAAGTTCGAAAGGAGGATGCATTAAAATTAATTGGGGCGCATCAGGGTTCGTCTATAAGAAATATAGAGGGAATATCTGTGGAATATGTTCGTTTTTGTGTAAACATTTGCATGCACATCAAAAGTAACTGTAACCGAATGTTTGCCTGGCCAGCAAAAAGTAACAAACAACCAGCAGACAGACAACAACAACAACAAAAGATCAAAATCATTTGAAAAATTGTTTGGCGAAATGGTAAGACCAAATCGAAGATGGAAAATGTGTGCAGCATGGGTAAAAAAAAAACGAGTGGCCAGCGGAAGAAGCAAACCAAGCAACGAACCACTCCCGGACCAATGCAGATGTTGCAGTTGCAGTGGCCGATGTTGCTGTTGCAGTTTCTAAATGCCGCCGCGCACCAATTCACCGACAGGCTGCAAAAGCTACAAAAGCTGCAACAACGAGAATGCAAACTTTGCAAAATTTATGGCAATCAATTTCGCGTGAACATCAACACGGTTGCAATGCAAAGAGATACAAAGCCGGGCTCGGAAAGCCAAGATGGCCAAGAGAAGGAAAAAGAAACAGAAAAATAGAAATTGCGGCGATGGCGACGGACGACTGCAAGCCATCCGTCTATCGAATGCCACTATCAACTTATTTAGTTCTACTTAAATGTTTACTTTCATCAATTCGCAACGATGGCCGGCGGTGCAATGTCAATTGGCTGCGGATTGGATTGTCTGATGTTGCTTTTTGGTCACAAAACTGTAGCTGGTCAAGAGCAAACTCTCTAGTCGCCTCAACAGGATGCCCGTGCCCGTACATTCACTTTGCCAAGACCGCTTAGTGGAACACTTTTGGAAACGAAAAAAAAAAAAAAGAAAGAAAGAATAATCATGCAAAGGCAGCCGACTCTGTGGAGTACAATTTCGCCTGGCCCTAATCTAATTGCCATCATCGCCTAACCCAATTTCTCAGTTCTCCAATTGCAATTTAGAACTTTCACTGGCAAACAAAACCATCCACCATCCACCACCCACCAACAATTGTCTGGCACTTTCGAGAGGATGGTTTTGAGGTCTCCTGGCTCAAAATACATATCATTTTACATAATAAATTTAATGCCAAAGAGTGCAACTAACAAATTGCAGCCCGCATGGCGATCCGATCCCCTTTGTCTTTGCTGACAGCTTGCAATTTGCTCATAGGAGTAGAAGCATAGGAGCCGCAGAGTCAGGTGCCTGGCGCATTGTGTCTACTGTAGTTATCAAATAAATACTAAGCACTCTACTCAACTCTACTCTACTCCCATTCTGCTTGAGTGCCGGCTACACTAGCACGGCGTTATGCATTCACCGTTGCTTTTGGCCCACTTACCAACAACACTTACTTACAAAAAAAAAAAAGGAAAAATAATACTGAAAAACTAAAAACCAAAAAAAGAGAAACAAAATTAAACGAATAACCAAGTTTTTCCTGATTTATGTCCGAACAAATTGTGTGTTGGCTTGGCGGTTTCCTTATACGACATGATTTAAGTGAATTATGTTGTGATTTTGATATACACTTTTAGCACTTGAGCCGTGACCAAATGAAAACGGTTCCTGACTGATTAAAATCCGGGATATGCAGAGGTTATTAATTTCCCCACTTGTATGTAAACTTTCCCGGCTGATTAACCCCATCGGTGTGAGGTTCAAATCCGCCAACTTCTATATCTTGCAGCTGAACCGCATCGTTTACAGTTGGCATTCGTTGCACGCAACAGATGGAAATAGATGGGAAATTGTGAAAGAGTTTTAATCAAAGTGGGAACGCGCCAGCTTCTCCTCCGTTTGATATCTTTCTCGCGGCTGCCTTGACACGCAATTCAAGTGAGCAGCATCCAGGGCCAAAAATAAATCTCGAAGAGATTCTTCATTTCGAAATATCTTGGGGGAAAATTGGGGCCAAAAGCGTGGCGGTTGGAGATGAAAATCCAAGCGTGCACTTGACGCCGCTGAACCCACAAATTGATGGTGTCATTAGGCAGATATTGATTTGAATTTATTGGCAATTCAATTAACTCTAACCGAATGATCGGGGGCTGGCTTTCAATTACTTCTCTCCCCTTTTTTTATCATCGATAGGAAAAGGAGTGAAGTGAGTTCTGATGCAGCCATTAATTGTCTGGCAGCTGGCGCATTACAATGCGGAAATGCAATCGAATCGAATGGATCCGAATGGAATGGAATCGAACGCACTTCACACGCAAATAAACAGGCCGTTGCTGGTCGGTTGGTTGGTCTGGAGTTTATCTTCGGGATGCACGGCAGCAATTTATTCCACATCGAGGGGTGAAGAAAGTGAATAGTGAATAGGTAACAGGGAACTGAGAATGGCGAGCAGTTATGCAAATCAGCAGGTAGTCTCCCCGGAAAGGTAGAAAAACAGACCCACAGGTCGGTCATTCACCGCCACAAGTATCCATGAGATACGCGCAACTCGCATGCAATTTGCGGCATTAGAATATGCGCACATGAATAGATAGAAGAGGAGAAGGATCCTTGTGGGTTCAGCGGTGAATGGAAGAGATTTCCATTTGGCCGCAGCACTTTGTGCAATTTCATTAGACAACTGAAATATAATTGCAAGTAAGGGTAGCGACCGAGCGCCTTTGTTGCTGATGGGAAAGCTGGGGAAAATAATGGCAACAAATAACCGAATAATGCCCGTGAAACACAATAAACATACGAGCAAAGAAATGTGTAAATATCACTTAAAGAAACGAAAATGAAAGTGAAACCGTTTTCATTCATCCATTGAGACGGGTAAATATCTAAAAAATAGATGAGAAAGTTCAATACAACTCGAGAAAGAGTTGTAAATTCATTCAGAAAACGCTGGGTGTCACATTCAATTCAGTTTTCATTTTCATTTCCATTTCCCTTTTGATTTGTGCACTTAGCCATCTAGATGGCCGTGTACTGCACTCCCAATGTCACCGCTTGATTGCATAATCATCTGACCGTCACTAATTCCTACGTAATTGGAAAGCCATAATGTCAAAGTCTTTGTGCCGGTCGTGCTTCGATGGGAGGCGAAGGCCCTCCTCCATCTCCTCCTCCTCCTCTATGCATCGCATCATATGCACCACATCTGTTGCAACTTATTAATTTTTGGGGCCAACAACCGTTCCGAGCCGCAAGCGAAATGCCCAAAAACACCACAAGCACCCCACACAAAGCCGATTACACTCTTAAGTGTTGGGCCGAAACTGAAACTAAACGCTATTAATTTTTACACACGGTTTCACTGCAGTTCGAATGCGTTTTTCATGAGCTCTCCGTCTCGGAATTTTATAGCTCCCAGCTAAGCTGCAGTGGCAATGGGTTTGGATTTTTTCAAATCAAGTCTGGTGTGGTCTGGGCCATTGTTTTGCAATTTTGTTTAATTTTAGCCCAGAGAGGGAGGGAGGGAGAGACAGGGGGGGATGCGGCCCCATGATGTTGATGATAATGAATGATGAGCCGAGCGAGCGAGTGAGCAACCGCCACAATACCTATTGAGTAATTACAAAAATTTTAAAGTTTAATTAAAATTGTGTAAATAATCGTATTTGTCTGGCTTTGTTACCGTTGGCGGGTGTTACTATTGCGAAAATGAAAGTGCCATCAAATTATGATGCTCAATTGTGGGAACAACAGCTGTCTTTTGACAGGCAATTTCAATAGCTCGACATGACGAGGCGAAGTATCTGGATCTGGATCTTACAAGTAATTGCAAGGAGAAAAAGTAGCAGATAGATTGATCATTTACTTGACGCCAAAATATGTCTTATCTTTGACATACTACTTTTCAGGAAATGCTATCTTTCATCTAAGATTTCTTTTGATCTGAACATTGAATATATAGAACCCCTAAATCTGTTGATTTCCCATCTTTAAACTTATGCGAATATTCCTGTAATTCCCCCAAGTGGGACTGTAACTCACCTTGTAAACCTCTGAGAAAAAGCCCGATCCAATTTTCTCCTTGACGAAGTCATCCACGGAATATAATGCCGAGACGGCGTGGCGCAGCGCCCGACATGAGCTGCCGGTGACCAGGCGATCCGATGATATGGTCCGCGACACTGGAGCCGGCGGCAGACCCATCCCGATCCATCCGCCGTTGTGGAGCGGTTGATGTTTCATAGGAGCTTCTCCGATGGCGTCTCCATTAGATGTGGATGTTGTGGCGGTGGTGCTGCACATACCCGCTGTGCTGGGCCAGACAAAGGGCGAGGCGGCGGCCATTGAGGAGTCCACCTGGTCCACCGATAATCCGCAGATCTCCGACGGCGGACCGGGGCCACTGTGCTGATTCAGGCTCATGTTTATCAGCTACGACGTATGTTGCTGTCGTATCCGGATGTGTGTGTAAAGTTGGTTTGCTTTAGGCTTTTGGCGTTTGGCGACCTTGCCCTGCCTGCTTGTGGGTGATGGGATCCCTATGGTTCGAGTAGGATCTGTGTAGTTTGGCTGATGCTGGAACACTCGGCTACAACATCGTATCTTCCATGATAACACAATGATTGGCGGGTTAACGCGACGGTTGGAGAGACGGGCACGATTTGTTCTTCGGATGATATTTTTAGTGTTTGTTTATGGAACGCAGCACGAAACATTTATCGGACCCATAGGACCGAGTTTGACAACTTTCAAAATTTTGAAACAATAAAAAAATTGTGAGAACTAACTATCATCAATCACTGTTGCTTGCTTCGTAATGTAAACTTGTGTACTTAGTTGCTTGTGTATTATCGGTTTTGTGGAATGTATTGGATTGTTCTTCGATATTCTTGGCACGTTGCAGTTGTGGAAGCTGCACTGGAAGCGCTCGCAGTTGGAAGTCTGGAAAGAAGGCAAGCAAAGGGTACAAGTTAATATAATTCAATCAATCTCGTCGCTCTAATGAAATGTAAATAAATACGTCTATAGGTATAGGTATATACCTACTGTACACGCGGGGCGCGTGATCAACATTTCTGTGTTTATTCTTTTTTTATGGGGTGCAAATTAAAATACTTCAAAGAATTCGCCTTATTTTCTGTTGTCACGCGCCGCTGAAAGTAATAACCAAGTGCCAGCAATAAATTCTGGAAAACAGGAACTCGAGATATTTACAAAGTATAAAGGGGCAGAAATCCAGACAAGGCAATTAATAAAGCCTAAAGCAAATCGTTTAATACTTTGAATAGTGAATTGGCAAAGATTAAGACAAGATCCGTATACTTTAAAGGCTGATAAGACTCTTTTTAAGGAAATATCCAACTTTTAATCAGATAAGGGTACCAAGAAATCGGTGCTCTATTTAATACCCAAACCGTTTTATTTATCATTCCAGTTTCTGTAGACATTGAGGATTAGCACACGGCGAAAAGAAACATCGCAAATTAACAAGAATGAATTAATCGACCCTGCTCGAATTTGCTAATAAATATTCAGGGTCAAAGTCGACTACATTGGCAAAGTTTTGCTTATCAGCCGGGCACTCTTGCGGTGATAGCCACATACTACTAAATATATGTATGTACAGGTTTTGTTGCCACTTGATAGCGACGACTTTTCAAGTGCGATAAAACGCACGAACGATCATTTTCACAAAACCAACAGACTTCTTTTCTGCTTTTGCTTTTTTGTGCCGAACAAACAATGTAATTTAGCGGCAATTTGGTTATCATTTCGCTGACTTTTGTCGTCGTTTGCTTTCGTTGTCTCGCCGGGGGCTTGGGGAGCAAATGAGTTCAGTTCATCAGCAAATAATTGAGATAAACACGATCACCGAAACCTTGGCCTCGAGCTTGAACACCAAGTCGGTGCGGTTTGAGTGGGTTGAAGGAGGTGGAAGCCACGAGGGAGGTCGCCCAAGGGTTCCACAATCACCAACACACCACCACCACCACCCACAGCGAACCATTCGGTTCCACTCTAGAGATAAGTTTGGAAATGATATAACCAAATTTTTTGATTTGCCACTCCTTATCACGGGCAACCATATATATTCGGCGATAAGATACAGAGAAATAGCTTTCGGGCGACAAAAATTAAATCAGCCAGCTCAAATTTGGCTCGTAAAGGATCATGCGAGTGGCCAAAAGGCGATCATGTTGGAGATAACAGAAAAGAGCCAGCTCACAATTAAAACTATAACAAAATAATTACACCAAATTTCGACATAATGATAATGATAGGGGCGAACACAGAGCTACAGCTCTCACTTTTCCGTCTGGCCAAAGTCAAAATAAAACACAAATTACCAAGCACATTTTTGCACTCGGCAAACAAACGGGGAAGTTATGCGAATTGAGATTTGCTATTTGGTATTTGGCATTTGTATTTTTTGTGTGTCTTTCCTCCTTTGCGAAATCTGTCCAAACAGCCAGTCGAAGTCGAAGTTAAAGCCGGCAGCAGGCCATAATTAGGGTCAATTGCGGCTAACCGCCGCCAATCGACGACAACGAAAGCTTTTGGCCAAATGAAGCGGCCGGGGAAAAAGTGCTACACTTCATTAGGCGCCATGACAAACGAGAAGAAAAGCGAAGAGTGGTTGCAGCGGAAAAAGTAAGGTTGTGGCTTTGGCTCTGGCTTCGATTTAATAGCAGCCTGCCCCACGATTACCTAAGGATCGCTTTCCGCCACGCCCCCGACGACAGTTGTCCAATTACGGACAGCTCTTTGTCAAATTATCTCGTTTTGAGCTATGAAATGAATACGTGTTATCTTCACAGCCAGTTGTGAAAGTTCCCATAAAACCTAATGAGTTGCAAAGTTAAATATTGTTGTAAAAAATAGTAAACATTAAACTTGGATCAACTTGGAGAAGAAGAGTTCGCTGGGGAGAGAGTATACGCCACCGATGAGGAGGGAAATCCATTCCGTGGCCCACAAAACTGAGTTTAGCACGCTCCGCAAACTAAGTCAAGGCCCCCGAGCAACGATTTTTGGCTGTTGATGAGAAGGGGGGTTCCGATTAGGGTGAGCAAATCTATCGAGTCGAGAAAAACACTTAGACAGCCGCCTTTATTCGACTCTTTCAATGGGGCCATGCATAAATTTTCACATCACGTTCCAAACTATTTATCTCGTGTGGAAAACCACAGGCAAAGCATCAAAATATTTATGTTTTAATAGGAATGCCAGCCAAACAAAGGTCAGTTGTTGCCAAACATATGGAAAATAGATGATGAGCCCCACAACGGAATGCTGCAATCCGAAAAGTCAGCAGTTCCACGAAGATTAAATGCCTTACGAGCAGGTAGCAGCTGAATTTAATTTAAAAATCTAAAAAAGAAGAGCCACTTTAAGTGCAATAAATTTAGAAAACGACCTCAATAACTTAGAAATATGTAGTCAAAATAATTTTCTGGGAACTAGAGACTAGTTTAAATTTTGAAGCATAATTTTCCCAAAATATTTACTCTATTAATCATGCGAAATTAAGTCGATTTCCAAAAATAAATTTGTTAGCATACCAGGCTTGCTTTTTGCCAAATTATTTGGCAGAGAGAAACCGAGGAAATTAATTTCAGCACACCACTTATCTCCATTAGATTTTGATGGCGTTTAAGGCATTCTCCGTCCAAATCGAATGTTAAACCGTTAAACGCCACAAGGTTCGAGTCAATAAACCGCTGCCGACTGCGGTGACTTTGTTGCTGTGCGAGATCAAGTTGCATTTTTATGGGGCCAAGGGTCGTCGTGGCCACCACCGTCATCATGTACACCATCATCTTCATCATCATCGTATCTTCGCCTACGTAGGCGCGTGCCTGGAGAATTGTGTGCAATACACACTCCGTTCCAGCTGGGCCATTAAAGAGGCATAAATCTTGGTTATGAAATTGGAAATGATTTGCTCTGCAGACACGTTCAAGTAGGGAGCATAATATAATGCCCCGAGAACTGATGCGTTCAGGAAGTACGAGTATAGATCCCAAAAAAAGCGTTAATGAAAAGGAAAGTTGGTCAGCGGCACAAGAAAAAAGTGCCACTTCATGCCCACTGCCGCCGTGTAGAAAGAAAAACAAAGACGCAGAGACGGCGAAAAGAAGCCAAGGCAGCCAAAGAAGAAGAAATTTCTATAAACAAAGAGATGAGACGCAGAGCCAGAGCAAAATTATCAAAGAACAACAAAAACGAAAAAGCAAAGAAAGAAAAAAAGAAGTGGAAAATGGGACATGGCACACTCTTGGGCCCACAGAAACAACAAAGACTGAATGAAATTCATGTCGTTGTCGCGCTCATAAATTCTTCTACGCCTATATATCGCTGGCTATCTGAAAGATACACCCACACTCGGAAAAACTACCAACTCATGCAACCGGGGAGGTGCTGGCTGCATCCGCTCTACAGCTATACCTCTATGCCTATTTAGAAATAAAAAAAAATGAAAAAAGAATCTATGTAAATTTGTGTATTTTGAATAAATTCCAAGCCCATCGAAGGTGTGAGGCTTTATCGTACAGTCTTTTTTTTGAGACCCTAAAACAAGTGATTCACGCATCGAAATGGAAAGCGAGGAGAAATATACAAATCTATCTAAATTCAAAGGCAGCGGAATGTTCGGCTGAAAGCATAAGATAAGCTTAATTAGCCGGCCAACAAATTTCACTTTCTTTCGGTACAGAACGACCGTTTCTAAACTATTTCTGAATGTCCAACGATTACTGCGCCATTTAGGCATTTCGACTAATTGGCAGCCGTTTCGATTTCGGGGGGTGGGAACGAGCTCACGTGCCGCCCATCGATCGGCAGAAAACTATCCGCCTTAAAAATAACATGAACTTTAGGATCGGAGAGACCCAACTAGAACGACATCGGCGGCAACAACAGCGAAAGTGGGTTTATTTTCAGCCTCAAGTGCAAGTCCCATTAGAAGATCGAACAAAACAAAACACTTGATGAATGCAGCCGAAGGAGGTGCAAAAACCAAACAAAATCAGCAAAAGGGTGCGGAGAATGAGCACAAATGGTTTATTCTATGTTATTTATTTTTTTCCCCTCTATGCGGGCACACACAAATGAAAACAAATTAGCTTGGGCAGCATTAACAGCCGGCTGCGAAGGGCGGAAGTACGGGGGAGTTTATTGTTAATTTCATAAACACCACGAAAGACCACATCGAAAAAAGAAAAGCACCACAAAAATGCAGCAGTAGCAAGTAGCAGCAACCACCAAACCGGCAAAATCCCAATAGGGCAGCTGCATTTCATTGTGAAACCCAAGTGGAATGTGCATTCGTATTGGGAGCTATAGCTTCTCGATCCGCTATAACGACCGATGAACATCTGTCGCAGTTTTACGTGGAAAACTGTCTTTCCGCTGAGTCGGAAAAAAGGGAGAAACTCGGAGACGCTCAGGAAAAGAGCGAGAGATGGGAAAACACAAACATCGGAAGCATCTTCCTCATAAGTTGCAAATGTGTTTGTGTTATTTTTACATTTCCGCTGCTTACGAAAATATTTACGCTCCCCTTCGCACCAGACCTTCCCCATTACGAATTTAAAATTGAAAATTCCAGACGCTCGCACACACGCACGTGTTAGAGATGAGCCAGATTTTGAATGCATCGAATGGTGACAACAGGTTCGATTAAAATGAATATGTAAGTGGTAAAAAAAAACCCTAAGGGTGTACTTGCAGCTGTTGAATTCAGAGAATTTGGACACAATATGTACTTTTAAAATTAGATCGTATTAGGTTTTAAACGGAAATGAATAAAGCCACACAAATATATGCCTCATTTACTTCAATAACGTCATTACATTATTTGTAATAAATGATTAGGTGCTATATTTAATTAGACATTAATATAAAAAATCAATCAGACGTTTTTAAACGGACGGAAGGACTTTAAAATCTAAAATTCGAATGAAGATGAAAGGAAGTTAATATCTTTGCTATAAAAACTACAAGATTGATTTCGAGTCTAAAACTTAAAAAATGTGTTTCATTCGAATTTCCTTCAGAGACCTAGAAACTAATACCTTTTCCCCACAAGCTAAGCTCGTTTTCTGAGATGCAGCGAAAGCACCGGGTGGAAACTTTTGGCAGGCAGTGTGCGAAAGCTAAGGTCAGGCCCCCATCTCTAGGTTGCTTCCGCACACACACACTCGCGCACACCGATACGGAAATGCCACCGATAACAGTTGTTGTAAGACAAACCTAATCCACTAATTCTGGGCTTTAACCGATTCCTGCTAATACTACTTATTTACCCGTTTGGTTTTGGCGACTGCTCTCTCTGTTTCGCTCTCTCCTTTTCTGTTCTTATTGCCGTGTGGCCATAATCCAATTATGTGTGTATGTGTCTGCTCTCTATTGCAATTGCAGTTATTCGCATTCGCCGTGGTATGCAACCCACACACTGCCACTCGCGCACTCACACGCACTCGCAGACATTCAGTTGCAAACACCGAAAATCCTGAGCGTCAACAAAATAAATATAGCTCGGCGGTTTAAAATAGGTTTTCACTCGATTCTGCGTTGGCCGTCTCGTCTTGTTTATGTGCACTCGATGGCTGTGTTGTGTGTACTTGTTTTTTTGTTAGACGCGACTGTCCATTCAACATTTCTCCGCCGACGCAGGGCGACACTTGTTTGTTTTGTTGGATTCACATTGGCTTTAACCGACTATGCAGTCTGGAATGGAGCACAAGACTTGATGATTTATTTATGTCTGCACTCGCGAAAAAGCGTCCACAAATTAACTGTTTTTCGGGAGCGACGCGCAGCCAACGTCCGAGTTTGTTTTCCGTCTCGATTAGAGTGACCGTTGGGCGATGTGCATTGTATAGTGTGGACAGTCTTTGTATGACCGATTTCGTCGAATTTGTTATTTGAGGTTTTCGGTATTTCGCGGTAGGTGTCCCCGCTAGGCCTAGCCGCGGCACTCACCGCAGTTTTAGGATGAGGGTATGGCTGCGTTCAGCAGAACAACATGATCACTGATCACTGATGGTGTTTTTTGCTGAACGCTCATGATACATAACCATGCTATAAAAGTAATCTGCTTGAACCTATCGGTATCGATGCACTTCGCCAAAAACAGCTGTTCTTTTGCTTTACTGAAATGGATTGTACGTATATTTTCTTTAAAAAAGAATATCTAATTAGCCTTTTTAATATTACACAGCGGAAATCAAAATCTGGACAACTGGGGTCACAAAGCTTCTTTTAGCTTTGTACTTCGAAAAAAAATAAGACTTCAGGAACCCCAAAATTAAAAATAAGCATGTCTGGCGCGACATACAACAAGCAATGGAGGGCCACGGTATAACCGACCTGGACCCAGATAAGTTGGATAGAAAGTTTAGGAACCTAAAAAAAACTTGCTTGAAAAGACGAGTTGTTAAATCTATAGCGTCCAGCCCCGCAATTACAGCATTGCACACTGCATTGGTAGCCACATCAAAATCATAGAATTCTTGCATTTCTTTACATTCTTCTTCTTATGTCCATTCTACTCGATATTTCGCCTATCGATACACGCCAACAGCTATGTATCATGTATCAAGAAAAGGTAGATTACTTTTTTTACGCTACCTGATCACTGATCACTGATGCAAAATTCTTGCATCATGATCAGTGATCATGTGCGTTCAGCAGAACTATCGTAAGAAATCCATCAGTGATCAGTGATCATGTTGTTCTGCTGAACGCAGCGTATGATTTTCACTTTTTGTGATTTAATTCTTTTTGATTAAATTTTGAAAAAGATCGACTAATAGGGTCTTCCCACAGAGCTCCATTCACCATCTACCATCCGTTGAACGGATGGTCCGTAAGGTTTTGCCGTTCCGAAAATTTCCCAGTTAGTCCGCCATCCAATTTTGACGGACTTTGACGGGCTCTTTTATGCGATAGTTAGGCGATGTTCTCTCGGTGCAAATCTGAATTTTTCCTCTAGAGTCTAGACTGTAAAAATTGGAACGATGACTACGAGAACAAATCAAATCGATGGCGGGAAAAAATTAAATAATGCTTAAGTTCATTGTTTTTTTGCTATCGCTGAATTATTTGTATTTTGTAATGAACGGAAAAGCATTTGCCAACAATTTGCTATGTGTGGGCCTGTTCTGCGTACGAAAACATCAATGTATGCAGCGAAGTCTCAGAATATGGTCTGCAAACACTAACAAATATTAATTAAAAGCGTACTATGTACTGCTATAAAGCTCCAAACAGCACAAATTTGGTTTTGTTTACGAAATTTTTTACATTAATATTGGCTAGACAGAGGCGTAGTAAGAGCGGAGTGTAGGGTACAGGAGGTTAGGCTCTCCCCCAGTCAGCAATATGTATGCATACTCGTTATAGAATATGTTATAAAAGCTCAGATTTGTTTTAAACTATTATCTTATGCTAATTATTATATTATTCTACAATAAGTTTAGGAAAACGCATTTTACGCCAGTTTTGCCGAGTTAAAATCCCCCTTCGTCAAGTCAGCTGTTATCGGATAGTAGATGGTGGATGGAGCTCTGTGGGAACACGAGTTACACATTCATCAAAAATCCCAACCGTTTCACACGGATGGACTGTATGGGAAGAGGCAATAAATCCATTTTAATCAAATGGGTTGTGCTCATCTCGCTCGTACTTAAGAAATGGATGAAAAGAGTGCAATAAGCCGCCGGCAAAAATATCTCTAAAAAAAATACAGGATAAGAATATAACGATATAAATGTTTATTGTACCCGTTACTCGTAGAGTAAAGGGTATATTGTATTTGTGCTAGAAGGAAGCATTTCCAAACCTATAAAGTATATATATTTCAGTGTTCCCAGATCAGGGGTTTTCCCCCTAGATTTAGGGGTTTTTTGACGTGCTAGGGGGAATTTTAGGGGGGAGAACTTTTTAGGGGGAAAGTTTAGGGGTTTTTTTCAGTTATTTTATTACCAAAATGTTTGCAATAAAAACACTAAAATATGTTATTTCCTAAAAAAATATCAAAAAACAATACTACATGCGTCTTTCCTTCCGAGTTCACAGATTTTTCCAATCCTAACATTTCTACAACGTCATATTGAGATATTTCTTATTTTATTGTACATGTTCGAAATCAACTGATTTTTTGAATTTAGGGGAAAAACTAGATTTTTTAGGGGAAATATCGACTTTTTGAGATTTTTTAGGGGGAAAGCCAAATGTTCATCTGGCAACACTGATATATTTTAGATCAGGGTCACTAGCCGAGTAGATATAGACATGTCCGTCTGTCCGTCCGGATGAACGCTGAGATCTCGGAAACTATAAAAGCTAGAAGATTGGTATTTTGCATGCAGATTCTAGAAGTTCCTACGCAGCGCAAGTTTGTTTGAAAAAGGTGACAGCCCCCTCTAACGCCCACAATAGCTAATAAACGATTTTAAAAATTTTAATATTTCGGAAAAGTAAAAATGCAGTTTTATTGTGCTTATTAATACCGATCGAAATGTAGAAGAAATTTTTTAAATCGGACCATTCGTTAAAAAGTTATGCCCGGTCAAAGTTTATATCTCCATCTCCCTCGCACTCTCTTTAGCTGAGTAACGGGAATCTTTTTTATTTTTATTTTGATTATTTTATTTGTTTTATTTTAAATTTTATTTATGATTTTTACCTAATATTATTTATTTCTACTTTTATTGTGCTTTTATAAATTCTTTAATTCTTTAAATTGAGTTGCGCTCCTAATTGTTTTAAGTTGATGGAGGAGATTGTTCCATAAACGGATGCTGTTAATAAAAAACTGCCTCTTCGAACAAATCGTTAAGGTACGAGGGCATAGGAAATTATTCGTTCTTTGGGATGTATCAGGAAATCGGTTCTCGAGTCGTCACAATCTTGTGAAATTAACAAGTTTATTTTTAATTCTAGCAGAATAATATATCCTGGTCGTCCAAGATCTTACGGATTGCAAAGTTCTTCATGTTCCCGTGCGGGATGAGATGCAGGTTATTCTCGCTGGCCAACTGGAGGACCACATTGAAGGCGGCAGCCGGGCTCTGAGTCGCGTCCAGTCCCTTGACTATGCCCAGGAACGAGACGATTTCCGGAGTGTGTTCTTGTCAGAGAAGGAGCTGGAGAATCTGAAGATAGCAGGAGCCACCACGATGCAGTTGTCAGCGGAAGAACTGGCGAATCTGAAGATCCTTGACTATCCCCAGGATCGTGGCCATTTCCGAAGTGTAGTTTAATTTAATTTAATTTTATTGATGTAATATCCTAGCGCTGCAAGCGTAAACTTATTATTATTGCGCTAGTCACTTTGACAAAGAATTGCTTATTACATTTATATTTAATACTTAAAAGCTAACAATTTTCAAAATCATTAAATTACAGAACTTTTAAACATTTAATTCTTATATACTATATACTTTTTTATTTTTATTTTGATTATTTTAATTGAAAATTGAGTTGCGCTCCTAATAGTTTTAAGTTGATGGGGGAGATTGTTCCATAAACGGATGCTGTTAATAAAAAACTGCCTCTTCGAACAAATCGTTAAGGTACGAGGGCATAGGAAATTATTCGTTCTTTGGGATGTAGCAGGAAATAGCTTCCGATATACATATGTAAATCGGTTCTCGAGTCGTCACAATTGTGGTAGGGACCCTGCAAGCATTTTCTATCGCGGAAGTCACTATTTAGTGACGTCTGGAAGATGAAAACGATCGTCCGCGATATCGCATTCGGATCGCCGAAGTCACCCCCGTCGGGAAGAAGTGTTCCACTACGGCGACACTTCCAGAAGTCACTTCTGAGTGACTTCCAGAAGTGTCGCGGAAGTCACTTCTAGAAGTGACTTCGGCGACGCTTCTAGAAGTGCCGCCGTAGTGGAACATTTCTTCCCGACGGGGGTGACTTCGGCGATCCGAATGCGATATCGCGGAAGTCACTTCTGGAAGTGACTTCCGCGACACTTCTGGAAGTCACTCAGAAGTGACTTCTGGAAGTGCCGCCGTAATGGAACATTTCTTCCCGAAGGGGGTAACTTCGGCGATCCGAATGCGATATCGCGGAAGTCACTTCTGAAAGTTATTCAGAAGACACTTGTAGAAGATACCTAGAAGACCCTTTCCCAATTGCAAAATGGTTAAAAGGAAAATATGTTTTTTGTACACATTTTTATTCTTTTAACACATTTGTTGAAATATATAATTAGGAAAGCATTGCGGCATGTGAACACGGTCCATAAGCTTGTAAGAAATGGTGTTGTATTATTTAATTTAATTCCAGTTCCGTGGTCTATGAAAATTTCTAAAACAACAAAAAATAATATATATTATGTCATAAAAATCGGAGAAAGTACTTACCTTATATAATCAAATAAGTGGCGTATAGTTAAGTTTTCGGGTTGCCCAGAGTTTCCTTTAAACATCGTTTTCTTTAACCACTTTTATTTTTTATGTAAATAAATATTGAAGTTTTTAATTTTCAACCGTAAGCGGTATGTAATATTTAAAAAATAGCAGGTTCACTCCGCATTTCATCACAAACACAGAAATTCAGAATAAAACGCACTGATTACAAAGAAATCTCGAAACGAACTGACGCTTGAATTCGAAATACAAAGTGCGTAGGTCAAAGAGAAAAAAGGGTAGTTTTCAGGTATAAAGAGAGAGCCAAGAGCGGACTGTACTTCTTCACGATCGCAACCCTTTTTAGGTAGTCAAATGTGTTCTATCGTCCTTCTATCGTCCAGAAGTGCCTTAGAAGTTACTTCGCCACGATCGCGACCCTTTTTGTTTTTGTAAAATGTGTTCTATCGTATTTCTATCGCCTAGAAGTGTCTTAGAAGTTACTTCTCCACGATCGTGACCCTTTTTGTTTTTGTAAAATGTGTTCTATCGTATTTCTATCCTCCAGAAGTGACTAAGAAGTGACTTCTTCGCGATAGATGTATATTTTGTTTTTGTAAAATGTGTGCTGTCGTCTTTCTATCTTCCAGAAGTTACTAAGAAGTGACTTCTGGACGATAGGCGATAGAAATATCGCTTCTTTGCTTGCAGGGGACAACCACATATACACACACATACTAATACACACATACACACACACACATACATTCTTGCATAACTCACTGTTCTTTAAATAAGGCGTTCAAACCTAAGTCTAGTTAACTGTAAAGATTATATTGTCATCCCTTTCTATCATGTACTTTAACATAAGAGATCATTGGTACATATATCTGTCTCGCTCACACGAATGAGCGAGCACAAGGGAATGCGCGGACTAGAGGTGGAGAAACATCGATGTTCGCAAACATCGATAAAACATCGATGTTTTGAAAAAAAATATAATTTTTTTTACTTAGTGTTGAAGTATGGCGCCACTGAAAGACTTTTATGTTTCAAATTAAAACAAAAAATCAAAGGCTTTATTCGCAAACAAATTAAAAAAAAGATCATCCGAATTCTATGAGATCATCATATTCACGCTATGGTACTATATAATATGCATTATGGTTATAGGATAGATAAGTTTAGAAAAAATATCTTGATTTTTGTTGATGAACATTA
>JBAMCJ010004474.1:0-62723 GCA_037075205.1 Drosophila prostipennis
AGAAGATTTTCTGAAAATAAAAAAGTCCTTTCTTATTTTAAGAAAAAAGATTCTATATTCAAGAAAAGTACTTTCTGGATTTTAGGAAAATTTCTCAATTTGATGGCAACTTTTCTTGATTTTAGAAAAGTATTTCTGCTTTTCAGAAATTTTTTTCCTATATTTTAGAAAATTCCTTTCTAAAAAATACGGTAAATCGCCATCGACTGAAATTCATGGCGATTTTTCTTGATTTAATGGCGATTTCGGGCTGTTTTTTTTTTGAGTGCACCCGGCCAGCATGAGCATCATCATCATCATTCACGCTCATCCTTTATCCGCTCGTTTAACAATCGTTTAATAATTTAGCCTGGTAAATAACAGTAGCACTAACACTCCAATCCCGACCGGGCCCAGAAGCCTTGCCGTTGGGCCTGGGATCGAGATGGTGCCATGTTGGCTTTTCTGGGCTGGGTGCGTTTTCTTTAGGATGGTTACAGTGGAAAAGCACTGACTTTTGTATGGATTTTATAAGAAATACAGATTTATTACAATGAATTTAATGAACCGTCTGCTATTAAAGATATATTTGATATTATATGACATATTATAGATATATGTTTGAAAAATCGTAAAATATAATTAAATACCTTTGCTTAAGTAAACCAATAATAAAATAAATATGTTTAAAATATTTTGAAAGACTTTATAAATTTGTAAACATAGAAATAGTATTTACTGTTGCTCCTAACAATTTTTGATACCTCAAAAACATTTGGTAATCCTCTTAAAATATGTTTCGAAATAATTCCAGTTTATTCTATTGATTTTCAGCATCCTCGCATGCCCATGGTGTCCTGCCTCTCCGTCTTATCCTTTGCAGCATATTAGCTACTATCATGCGCCAAACCGCAACCCCCCGAAAGCCACCCACTTCGCCCACATTTTCCACCCGACAGGCAAACCAAATACCCACTGAGCTGGTGGCTGCTGGTTGGAAAAAGATGGCTGGGAGGATACTTGGCTCGAGTCATTTAGCCATTTAACTTTGGCTTAATTCAATTTGCAATTTTTCAAAAGCCTTCGGGCTTGGTATTTGGTTTCGGTTTCTGGCCTCCAGCATCACGGGGATGCTGGGTTGGTGAGTTGGCTTCCCTGGAAGGTTGGGGGCCATGGAGAGCATACGCTTTTCAAGCGTTTTTATGGCTTTCTGCCTTTTGGGGGTTGACTTTTGTAATTTCAGCCGGCTGCTTCCTGGCGCAGGATGTGCGGTTCTGTCGCCTTTTATGTGCCACCATTCCTCCGCCTCCCTGCGCATATATTTACTCACATCGCATCCCAGGGGTTTTGTGGACGTGGATGTGGATGTGCCCAGTCACCATTGACTCTTTGGGCCCTTGGCTTTATTTGTCGTCGCTTGGCTAATGAATTTTGATTGTTTTTCGCGTGGGAGGACCACGAAGACGACGACTGCTCGGCGCTCCATAAATGGCCGACTTGTCGGCCTGCCTTTGTGCCGCTTAATTACAACTTAATTGCGCTTTATGCGTACAAATTTCCAGCTTCCTTTAAGGCAAACGCAGGCCCCCGGGGCCAAATCGGAGAAATCCGAAACTCGGGCAGCTAAAATCAAATTAGCTAAATGTATTTATCTTGTCAATTTGCAGACGCGATTGCAAACTGCACTGACAATCACACGATCCCATGTCCCGGCAAACGGACAGTGCAGTTCATTAGGCCCGGCCTCAACTTGAAGTTGAAGTTGAAAAGTTGCTAAAATGTTTACAAGTCACTTTGCGGCGATACGAGCCCGCTCGCATATCCATATCCCTGTGCTCGCCTTCAGAAGCTCCCAAACTCTAGATGGACAAACGCTCTTACTGTTCTTCACGACCAAGATTTACACTGGAAGAAAACTATAAAACTGATAATGTCTCGTGAAATGGGTAATAGGGAAAATATTTATGAATAAATTGTTGTTGACATAAGACCCTCATTTTTATACTACCGAGCTAAATGTATTTAATTTTATTTTATTTAAAGAAATAAAAAGAAAAAGGTTCTTATTTGCCCCAGAAGTAATAAAAATAAATCCCATTTCTCTTCCTGTACAGGTTCCAGGTTCCAAGTCACAGAGCCCGTCTGGGCCATATCAATTGTTTGTTTGCCTTAGATCTCTGGCTCCTTGGCCCGGCACATTTGTTTGTCAACTGCGTTGGCCGTTCATGGTCGCTGGCTTTCGTTGGCTTTCTGCTTTGCACTGATTGCACTTTGCACAAGGATTCCGATTCTGCCGGCCAGTAGCCAATTCCGATTCCGATTCCAAGCAAAAGCTGAGTCCCAAGCTGAAGCTTCTCGCGCGACGCACATAAAGTGTCATTCCGTAGCTGCTAATTGACATCGCACACAGCCGCCAGCGTTTCAGCCTTCCTCTGCCATTTGTATCTGTGGGCCCGACTGCGATCCTAACTGAAAGCTGGAACTGGACACTGGACACCGGAGCTGAAGCTGCTCAATTGTTCTCGTGGCTCGAAGGTCCATTGATGCGATTTGAATGCGCGCGCGGCGCGTTTTTGATACCCTTTCCAGGGAGAGTTTCCTGGCAAAAGGATAAAGTCCCCAATCTATAAATGTTTAAAAAATAATAGCTCAAAAAAATCCACTTAAATATATTTATATTGATATATATATCAAGTCGAACAGTAATATATTAAAACTGCCTAGAATAGAATTTAAATAATCAGTTTAAATTTCTTAAGAAATAATCCATTTAATAATTTCTATTTGAATATTTTTCTATAATTTTTTTCCTGACTAATTTTGAAGTATCCCCTCCACAATATATTATGATCTTTCAGTTATGATAAAATCAGTACCAGGATTATTAAAATCAATATTACAGTCCTTTTCTGAGTTAGTGTATATGTGATTCAGACCAACTCCTTCCGATTTTCCCTCCCATTTAGATAGAGTTTATTTATAGAGCCCGGTAGCTGGTGCCATGGCACACACACTCAAAGTGTCGCAGTTAATTGGCAAATGTGAGTCAAAGTTTATAGAAAATCTGCCACAACAATTGGCGCGCGTTGCCGCTTTGAAGTCATAATAGATGTAGCCAGCTTCTGAATAGGGGGTATTCGAATACGAATACGAATACGAATGCTATACATATATACTCACCGCAGTAACCGAAGAGAGAAGTGCCGACTGTGACTAGTGGACACCTGACAAAGCCGGACCTCTACTATATCTTTTTCTCGGGGCTTATTTGCATGGCAAATGTTGACGCTTGGTAGTTGGAACGTCCCAGCCGATGAGCAAACAAATCATAAATACTCCGAATGCTGGACGATGGGTGATGGGTGATGGCTGATGGGTAACATGTGAGGTGTCCAGGTCCGCCGACTTTCCATGTTTGGCAAAGTAATTGAGTAAGTGGCGGCGGTGGCGGTGGCGGCGGCTGACTTGTCATACCCATTAGCATTTGTTTGCCGAGGTGCGGATCTGAGCGCAGAAGCCGAAAGTCATGCGGCGGAACACAAATGCCACATTAATTGTTTCAAGTTGTTGTCGTCGACTCAAAACTCAAACTCAAACTCCGACCAACCGACCAACAACGTCGTCGTCAGCGGTTGCTCTACAAATATTTGCGATCATTTTCAAGTGGCAAGATTATGACGCATTCACGCCAGATCGAAAAGGAAAGAGAGGTAATTACACTCGAAAATATTTATTTAATTAAGGAACCTATTTAAAATTAATATAAATAATAAATTATATTGTTTGGAATAAGTTACCTATTTAAATTCTTTTTATTAAAAATTCTGATCCTAAATTTTTCCCAAAATAAATCAGTATTTTCGCTATAACTTAGCCAATAATAGACCAAACATTAAATGGAGCACCTTGTTGAGCTCGTTATACAATTCTCAGTAAATTTGCATTTAAACCTAAATTTTTTTTTAATTTTTAAAATTTTTGCAAAAAAAAACGTGATGCAACTCCTTATAAAAAATGTAAAAATTCGCCAAAAAAAAATTTTTTTTTTTTTTTGATAACTGGTAAAAACAATATTTTCTTTAGCTAATGCGATCTATTTAGCCCCATTACCACAAAAATTTCAAATTTTTCAGAGAACAATATCAGTATTTTGTTGAAAGAATGCAAAAACGTATTTAAATATGAATTTGAATTTTAATGGCCAACTTAAACCAGTTAATTTTTCTAGTGTAAGGACAGAGCTAAGAAATGGGCTGATCGAGCGATATTTGCACTTGGCCTGGCCCGGTCCACTTGTGTGTTCCAGTTCCAGTTTCAGTTTCCAGCTTCAGCTGCAGTTATTAATTGGTATTTAAAGTGAAGAATAATGTTAACTCAAACAAAAGGACACACCACAAGCACTTGAATCCTGCCGTTCGCCCAGCGTTTCGGCTCATCCATCACTTTGCATCACCCACAGCGTCTCGAGTACCGATTGCAGGTAGGAGGTAGGGTGTCCCTGTAGACGGAGACCCTGCAGAATCTTCGGACAGCTGGATACCCTGCCTCGGATCTCAAGTGCGCACTTGAACGGATAAAGGAGACAGGAGGCGGCACTGGAACCGCAGGACACTTTCTGCACACTGTTGGCAGGTTTATTATACTCGCACTCGTACAAAAAAATAATTGCACGCTGTGAGCTTAGCCCAAAAGCAAAACTCGCAGACTCCGAGGCACCACACCCTGGTACTCCTATGCTCCTAATGCCCAGGTGCCAGAAAGTCAGAATACCAGAAACTAACTCCAGACCTCGTGGCAACTGTCGCTGGTCTGTCCCAACTTTATGGCACTCGCTCACTGCACTTGGAAAAATATTTCACAGGGTTTTAGATAATTGATTTTGGTAACTAATATAAGCTACTCACTGAAAAGTTATAATAATTCTCATTAAAATCAAATATATTAGACATTTAGAAGGATTCTTATCAGTACTCCTTTGGATTTCGAATACTAAAGACAATTATAGAGATATACCAATTAAAATAAGCAAGTTGTTCAGTATCTTTGGAGTATCCTAAAAGTAGAAAGCGGAAAAACACTCAACAAATCTATTTGAAGAATTTAAAAAAAATTTTTAAAATCGTATTTTATAAAAAGAAGTCCAGAGACACGTTTATAAATACAATTTGATTTTTTCCGACTGCATTTTTATGACACTCACTAGCTGGCAGCTGGGCCCAGCCAAATGGTTGGACACAAGCCCCGAGCCTCGAGCTAGCCGTTAAAACGACTGCCAAAACATTCAATAAATATGTTGGCTCATATAAATTATGGCGGCTAATGAACACGGCGAGTGTGTGAGTGGAGCAATCCTAGAGAAAACTCAGACCCGGACACGAACCCAAACCGAAAACCAAACCCAAACCGATGAAACCCAGGCGACACAATAAAGCGCAGTTGCATCTGCCACTAAATGCTGCCGCACGCTTATCAACCGACGCGTATCTCTAAGATTTCTTTGGAAATTTACTATATCAATAGCCGGGGCGAGGAGAGGAACAATGTCGACTCTAGGGTTAAGGTTAAGGTTAACCCACTGCAGCAGTTGCCGCTTTACGATCCCCTTTCCTTCGCCTTTGGCTGATTGAAATTTGTGAGCTACTTGGTTTTGGCTTTATGACCCGCTAATTAATAAACCCAGAGTCAGTTGGTAGCAGTTAGTAGGATACAATGGGCAAGCGTCCTTGATATATGAAACTCCAAATCGAAGGAGTGAAATAAAATCCGTATTTTAATGGGGAGTATAAACCAAGGTGTTGTAGGTACCAGAAAAAACATTTTTACTCACTATATGTCAAGGATAATCCAATAATCATTAAGTTTTAATAAATAAATAAAATAATAATTTTGGCTAATCAGGAACAAATCTTCTATGAATTCTCCCTATTTACCTTCAAAAAAAGTGACCCAAAAACCTTTTAAAAACGTGTCAAGTAAACAATTGATTTTTCGTCAATACCCAGGGGTTAAAAAACGATACAAAAATATTCTCCCACAGCTAATTCATGTGCGATTATAACCACACTGGCAAATCGGATTTGTTTTGGCTTTCAGCAAGAGGACGAATCGACCAAAAAATATCTTTTAATTACACTCTTCTCTCATTTCCAAACAATACAAAGTAGAACTCAGGCAGCTGTCGAATGGAGAAGGGGAATTTGAGGGGATCAATCAAAAAGTGCAACTTGTATGGCCCATAAGCGCATAATGCCGATGCACTTTGACTTTCAAATTGGCTGATCTCCCAACGAACAAAGGCCCAAATCCGGCAAATCCTCTTGTAGGAAAACGCTGCCTTTTTGACACCCATCAAACGCCTGAAAGAGCTCAAGTGTTCGAGTGTGTATCTTTTGCATATAGGCCTCTTCTCTTCTCTTTTTTTATTTTGAAATTCTGGCGAAACGAAACAATCAAACAATTGGCCTGTCAGCAGAGATTGGATGTCAAGGGAGCAGCGCTTAGGGCGAATCGCACTTCATAGTCGGATCTCCAGCCATTGTCCCCGACGAGTTCATTATTAAATCATTTTTGGGCATCTTTCGCCTCCGCTCCTCGGCTGCCTTTTCCTTGACACGTGAGCTGACCACACACACACGTTCGGATTGGATAGTTTGGCCAAAAGGAGAGATACGGATACATTTGCCAGCTGGACATGACTCGTCCGAAGTCGATTTCATATGCAGATTGCAGCGGCGACAGCTGACGACTTTGTTTGCCAATTATGGCGATTTCTGTTTTATTTCCCCGTTGCCAATCGATTAATGACAGATGCCCAGATACTCGGCTCGAAAATCCCAACATAATTGGCTTGTAGCTCGTCATAAAGCCAAAAATAATGAGGGTGCAGATTGGACTCCCGCACAAAGTGTATGTATCGAGAGGGATTTTTCACAGTTTTCAGGCGAAACAGATAGCAGATAAACAAAGATAAACATCTCGGTAATGAGACGAGATCGAAAAGTATCTTCCGAACATATGCTTTAATTGCCAATTGTTGGCCAGGACTTTTATGCGGGCTGTCTGATGTCTGGAATTTAAAAGTGCCAACAAGCAATTGACACAATGGGTCCGAAACGCCGCCGAATTGTGCAACACACTTTAAGGGGAATAAATTCTCGACAGTTGTTGGACAAACGCAAGGGCAAACGCCCCTTCGATTTTTGCACTTTCTGGGGAGTGACCAAAACAATTTCCAAATTAAAAACCACTAAAGATGCCGTTGACACGCTTCATATATCACCACCGACCGGACTCCAGCACCTTTTTGATTTCCGGGAAAAACAGAAACAGAAAAGCAGAAAAACCGAAAATCGAAATCGAACGGCAGAGGCTCGAAGGCGTTAAGGCCAAAACACACTTGGCACTCGGCTGGCAATTAGATGCGCTTCACTTGAACCTATTTAAAATACAATCGAAACACGGCCGCCTCACAAAAGAGGTGTAAAATTGTGTCTGTTTCTCCTGGCCCGTTTTTGTTTTGTATTTCGCAACGGCCAACAATGCCCGGCCACTGATAGGAACAATGGCCGAAAGTCCGGGCCAAGATGCCAGACAATGCGGCTGATTTTGCTGCTTTTGCCGCTGCAGCAAAAGGTGCAGCAAAAACAATGAGCCGGCATTGTCCACCGAGGCAATTGCAGATCATTTCGGACCCAGCCCAAAACCAAAGTCAAAATGTATAGGCAAAATATCACAGAAATTGGCCAGCAATTAGTTATTTCTGTATATTTTTGGCAAGGCAACGTAATATATTTTAAAGGCATGCCAAACAAGAAATAATATTTATATCAAATAGAAGCATTTTTAAAAATATTTTATTCAGTTTTAAAAAGGATGAATATAATTTTTCTATATTTCAACTCCTTTTTAAGCTCATATATTTAAAATCATGCCAAACACGAAATAATATAAAAGTCAAATAGCATTTTCAAAAATATTTATTTAGTTTTAAAAAGTAGTAATTTAATTTTTCCATATTTCAACTCATTTTTAAACTCATATATTTAAAGAAACAAATCTTTTCCTTACTTCTTATCACTACAATTTAGTTAAATACATTTCCTAGTTTCTCTGCGAGTTCAACAAACCCCTCAAATCAGGCACTCGACTAATTTAATAAGCTATGAAAATTATCAACTGTTTTCCATTAGGCCCGCGGGACCCACTCTTCACTATCAGTCCAAATTAAAACATAGCGCTTGTAATTGAGCATAAAAAAGGATAACATCGCTGACAGCAATTCCAGTCTTATCGCCACAAACTCGTGGGTCTTGGGTCCAAACATCCCCTTCTTCAGATGTAATTGAGGCTGTCGTCTCTCCATCTAATCGGCAGGCATAACGCTTGACTAGCCCCAAATGCTTATCTCCACCCGATTCACTGGCACAAAAGACGTGTAATTATGTGGCAGGGAGATAACCCTAACCCTTACCGAAATATAAGCAACTCCTAAATGGGGAAAACTCTGTCTGCCAGCCAAGACAAGATTTATAGACTTGGTCTCTGACAATTAGCGCTGATAACTTTCGATTTCAGTGGGATTCGATTTGGTTCGAGTTTCGGGTTCCCAAAATTGAAATTGCCTGTCTAATTTCCTGAGTTATGGCGCCAAGTTCAGAGCGGCATTGTAATTATTGAATATGAGAAAAATTACTCAGGCATCCGAAAATATGAGACTTAATATATGTAGCGATGATATTACTCAAAATTGATTTTGTTAAAAAAAAATTGTTATAAATTAAAATTTTTATATAAAAAATGTGTTTTTTTTTGTTTAAAAAAAAAATTTTTTGGTTTTTTTTTTTATTGTTATAATTGATAAAAAATAAATTTAAAAAAAAATGAAGATAATTTTATTTTTTTTTTTAAAATAAATTAAATTGATTTTTTTTTTTTAGTAGACAGCAGCTGGACATGAGAGGGGCGTAGCCACACCCTTGGCCAAACATTAAACGGTAGTTAGTCCGATTAGAGAAAGGTTCTCGAGTGGTAAATATTGTGCCTCCCAGACGACTTTCTCCGCGAAGCGTGCTCTCGTCGGCACAAAACCATAATAACTGGCGCCAGAGGTGGACACTTGTCGCACATTCCGCCACGGTCGCTTTCTTTGTGGATCGCATTTCACTCGAAGGATGGGGCAATATGCAGCCCCTCGAGGGGAGTAATCCTTCCAAGGCACGGCTCATTAATATCTCTCATATTTTTCACGCCAACTGAAAGAGTTTCGGCGGTGTCTAATGTGCAAACGGGTTTGAGTTTACAATTTATAGAAGAAATTGCTCCGGTACTCCAGAAATATATTAAATATAAATTATCTAAAAATTTATAGAATATGTTGTTAAATATTGTATTATTTTTATATTTCTCATTGAAGCCATTTTCCAAAACACAGTTTTTAGACCTATAAGAATCAATTCTATTCCCTTAAATTAAAAAGGCAATTTATAAAGGTTAGATTTATTTGCCTTCCCCTGATTTGAAAACAGTTCTCGCCCTTTTTGCGTTCATCAATCTTCAATCAACTATTTCCCATCGTGACATTTTCTGCTGGGAAACAGAGGCAATTTAATCAAACTACTGACACACAGGGCATGAAATGCCTATGAAATGCAATTTTCATCAAATTTATTGTTATTGCGAGAGTGCCAGCTAAATGGCTGGGAAGGTCCGGCATGCAAATGACATTTCGGCAATTGCATTAATGGCGGCGATTGTCTCGGGCGGGGAATACGCATAATCACACTCGACTCGACTGGGCACATTCATGCTGGTCAATTGCCAGAGTGACATTATTAACATCCAGTCAGGCGGGCAGCTCCGATTGAGGGTATTATTATTGTTATCCTTTCAACGCAAAATGGCCGCCTGACATGGCCATAGTTTCGGCATTCAAATTTCACCATCGCCATTGTTTGCGGCTAACTGTGCGTGCCGAACATCCAGAAACACCCAAAATATCCCAGCGGGCAGCTGACGACGGGCGATTAAAATCTCAGTCGGAACTCGGACCCCGCATGGGAACAAAGTACTATATGCAGAATTTAGTAAGCATGGAAAAATAATAGGGAACTTGAGGGAAAATATAAAGTAATTTTGGGGAATTTTTTTGGTTTTGTATAAAAAAATAAGAAGAAAATAAGGAAAAAATATATTGGGGGGAAGGGGAAATATTTTTATTTGTATATAAAAATTATTTTTTATTTTTTCATTTTTTTATTGTGAGTGGGTTTTTTGGGTGTTTGTATTTATTGTTGCTTTTTGGTATGATATTTTTTTTTTTTTTTTTTTTTTGTGGTATTGAAGG
This sequence comes from Drosophila prostipennis, assembly GCA_037075205.1. NCBI lineage: Eukaryota > Metazoa > Arthropoda > Insecta > Diptera > Drosophilidae > Drosophila > Drosophila prostipennis. Next base: position 10,322 of record JBAMCJ010004474.1, read on the forward strand.
AGGGAAAGGAGATTGTATTATTTTTGGGGTACCAGATGGTGTTTTTAAAATATGTGGGGGTGGAAGAAGGGATCAATTGTAAGTGGGGAGGGGGGAGGTTTTAAGAAGAAAGAAGGTAAATATATGGGGGGCGTGCGGGTTTGGCGGAATTGGAAGGGCATTGAGGTCTGTACGTAATATTATGTGGTGGTTGCGTTTTTGTGTAAGGAGTTATAAGTTTAAAAAGGGAGAGGAGAGTGGTTTTATGCTGTTGATATATTGGGGGTCGGGGGTTTAATTTTTTGGTTAATTGTTTGTACTACGAAAGGATAGTATAATTTTTTTTTTTTTTTTGTGTTAATTTATAAGTTTATATATATAATGTAAATAGTTAGATATTTTTAATTTATTTGTAAAAATTTTGATATTTGGAAATAATATGTAAATTATGTTAAGTATTTGTGGGAAGTGGATGTTTCCATGTTAAACGATGAGTGCAAAATATAAAATTTAATTTTTTTTTTTTTTTTTGTTGTTATCATTATTGAGTTGTGAATTTGATAATTTTTTTAGATGGTGTATGTATATTCAACCATGTTGCGATATTGCAGTTTAATAATGTATGCCTTTAATTAGGAGGGGAAATGGAGGAAAGAAATTGGTATACAGCTGTTGAAATCTAGAAGTCCCTAAATAAAATTAAGTTAAAATACGTAGTAAATGTATAAATATCAATACACCATGTCTTTTGAGTTTGATGGCAATCCAAAACCGACTTAAGAAAATACTTCTTTAAACCTTCAGGTTTTTTTTTTTCTCTAGTACTATTCATTGTCCAATTTTAAAGGCCGCAATGGATTGTCTTTACTACTCCGTGAACTCCTGTCTGGTCGCATACGATCCCAATTGATCCCGTAACTCTCGTTTTCATCCAAACGAACAGTCGCGATTAAAATACGAGCATGGGTTAGGTTATACGATTTCGCTTCCAACAGCAAAAAGATTCGCTGGAGCCTGAAAAATTTGCAATGAAATATCAGTTTGTATAGCGGCGGATTAGAAAATATTATAATAATATTCCAATGATTCCGAATAAATAAAAATGACTCATTGAATATACGGAGGCTAGCCAAAAGTTGTATTATTTATTATTATAGTACTTTGCTTGAAATATGGGTTTATTTAGCTGTAAATTAAAAAGTATTTCATGAACATCTTAAATTATTTCGAAAGATGATAAGAACTCGATTTTAAAAAACTCATACATTCATAATTCTTAGAAATTTTGATGTTTAAAAAAGTTTAAATTAAGCTGGTCTTCTTTTCTCGGGATTTTTCGGAAAACTTTCCTTTAATAAAAAAATAATCCCGGAAATCTATATAGTTTTTGCGGTATTAAGCCCCAATTTAAGCATCCTAAATTGTTTAAAGCCGGCTTTTACTGCGTTGAAAGGAAACATTTTCCTTGTTTTCCAGCTGCTTCCGCTTGAAGAGCAAAGCAAATTGTAAATGATTATAAATGTATATTAATTGTTTGAAAATAATTGATAATTATGGAGCCACTGAGGACGAACGCTGATGGCTCAGCTTGAGCCTGAACCTGATCCAATTACGTGGCGCGGAAATTCCCACACGAGGGCGGAAATACGAGATCGGATCGGTTGAGATCAGATCAGACTGATTGCCGCTGCTAGGGATCGTTAGTGGCAGACAAGTTGGGCGCAACCGCAACAACACAATTCCCGTGAAAATGCGGCGAACACACGCGGCGTTTCTTGAGCCCAGGATACTGGATCTGGATATAATGGGATATCTATGTATGCTATAGGATGAGTAGGGAATTGGAGGCGTCAGCGCCGGCGGCGTTACAGATGCCGCAAGTAGCTGTCACTTCCAACACATGTTTTGACCGCGTCAATAAATCATCGCATGTCGGGCGTGTCAGCAGAAGCTATAGCCTCCAGATCTGACACTTCGGGAATATCCCATGATCACTCAGAATATTATCAGTTAATCACCCTAATTATTAGAAATTTAATTACTACATTTCAAGTTAAATAAATCTATTGGTAATGCCCAATGATTATTCACTACTCATTGCCTCATTTTAATGGTCCAATTATTAGAAAAAATATATACAATATTTAATTTTGCGGAATTGTACACTTTTCAGCTTATCAATAGGTCAATGCAATGAAAATTTCAGGTCATATTTGTCAGCATTTCCAATTAAATTCTTCAGATTCTCATTAATATTTGTTTTTAAAATGAATTTCTCATTTCTTGGAAATATAAAAAAACCCAAAAAGCACATTAAACTCATTGTCTTCTTAATAATTTTTTTATTATTGGAAAATACACAAAACCAGCCAAAAATATAAAATAATAATCAATTAAAAATACTGAACTGTCAAAAGTGAAGGCAAAAAAAGTTATTTCCTACTAAAATCATTTCCCATACTCCTTTTCCTTTTTCTTATCATTATCCTTTGAATTTTTGTTCCCACAAATAATGGGAGAAATTCAATTAACTACAAGTTTTCAATTGCTCCATTGTCTTCATTCATTAACCATAATTCTCGCTTTCCTTGGAGGCTCGACCAGCATTCTGGTTTATCTCAGCTAGACAATCTCCAAGATGCGACAGATGAGATGGGAAATGGCGAAAAGATGCAAAGTCAAGCTGGCTACTTGCCCTCAGTTCAAGTACTCAAATAAATTTCAATGTTAATTTAAATGGAATTCATTACCCGGCCGAGGAGTCCATTATAAATCACATAGAAATTTTCGTAAATTCATCGCCACTTTAGTTAACCCCTAATGACTTTTATGTAGGAATTGTTTTGGGCAATCAAGTCAAGCCAACCCAGATCCTCGGACCAACCCCCGAGTGTTAAATTAGCTTCGGCTAGGGGAGGATTTTTCGGCCGAGGACCCGGCAAAAGGTGCAAAATGCACAAATGAGTATAAATATTTTCACAATTAACGAGAAATTAAAGGCGACAAAGATGCATGGCAGCGGTAAAAAGCGGCAGCCGCAGTTTGATATCCACATCAGCACTGAGAGAAACAGTGTATAAAATAATAATGTGGATGTATTATTACAAAAGAAAAAAATCTTTCTGTGTAAAATACTTACATTAAAAACAATTAAATCTTTATTAATATTTTCTGTTTAAATATAATGAAATAAAAATATTCACTAAACAATTTTAAGAAGTTAATGATCTGCTGGAATTACATTTTTAGCAAAGTAATTTATTTAAAAAATAAGTTTAATTTCGAGGTAATAAGTTGGAACTCATTTTCCACGTAAATCTATATTTTTAGATTCAAGAAAAAAATCCACTTTTAAACCATGTAGATTATATAGTTTGAATATTTTACTTAATTTTTTCCAGTGCAGGTTTAGTTTGATCCTGCGGCTATCCTGATCCTGATTCGAAGTCGGAGTCACCCAAAGAGACAGCAGACAAACAAATAACAACCCCAGGAGCAGCAGATGAGCAGGCACTCGAGCCAGACAAAAGGGCAGAACACGAATTTAATAGACTCCGATGCCCGATGCTCCGATGCCCCGACTCCCATCCAATGATGATGATGTCCTTCTGCCATTAAATGCGTACAAAACGTCTAATAAATTAACTTCACTTCACTCCGTATCTGTGTGTTTGGGCTTTGTGTAAGTGGCCTGAAAGAAAAATCGTTTTCAAATGAATTTCAATGCAACGAAGCGTAAAACATTTTACGCCGCGCATCGCATCGTTTTAGGGGAATCAGTTTCGGAGGGTTAACAAGGAGCCATATAAATGTATATAAAAGGACATGCGGCGGCTGCAGGCACTCGAGATTTGGATATGCTATTAGACAGTTTATTAATGAATCCTTTCAATTGTTAGCGCGTGATTTCACTTTCACATGCCACTGTACCCCGAGCCATTCGAGGACAATTAGACGAGGGAAAAAAACTCTATATTGCAGTTTATGAAATGGGACTTAATGACCCAGAAAGCATGGACCTGAACTGCTTGTAAATATGATTGAACAAACAGTTGGCATCGGATGACACAAAGGATAACGCACATGAAAGCTACCATGCCGCTACCGAACATCCTTTTCGATTCGGTGTCAGATATTTTCCTGGATTTTTGACGCCTTGTTTTTTAAGAGGAAACCCAATGATTATGTTGTGATTTATGCACGCGGCGGGAGATCCTTAAAGTGGATCGGAGTGTTGGGATAGAACTCCTCCCGAATCCGATCGGATGACACTAACCGGAAAAAGAAGCCAAACAGCAAGGTGCTGTCAGTTGGAAATGTTTTTAAATAATGTTTTGTTTTTTAAGTACTCGATGATACGTTAGTAACTAATATAGATATTATAAAGAGTAAATTTAACTCATGAAATCTCTTAAAGATATACTTTCTTCAAAATTAAAATAAAAACCTTTTAACCTGTATATATATTTTCATTCCTGGTTAATATTAAAAATTAGTGATTTACTTGTTGATCTTTGTATCCATTATCATATTAGAAATGTATTGAAACACATAAAAGTATGCTATGGGATAATAAGTTCCGAAGGACATAAATCCAATACCTTTTCATTTATTCTCCGTTTGAGTCTATTCATTTTCCGTTTGTAGCACAGAATATAAACCTTTTTTGAATCCTTACATCTGCCTCGTGAATATTTTCAATTTTCTTTTATAATTCCAAGGCAGTTACCATTACAAATTAATATTATGACCCGTTCAAAATCAATTGTCAACCTTTTATTTTTTAACAATTCGGTCACAAGTAGACGAGTGAAAATGAGAACGTTGTCATTTTGAATTGGTTCTAAAGTGCCGATGAATGGCAGGATTTTCATTATGATCGACCCATTGAACAAATTTGCTCTCTCTTCCCACCATTATTCCCTTATCCATACATATATCTACTGCTCTTTCTTACAGTGCCTTGTGCACTTTTTTCCTTTTCAGCTAATACGATTATAAATATACGATTATTAACACACGATTGCCCGCTGACATAATTAAGACACAAGAGGATGCCTGAGCAAATAATCGAATGGATGGTGGAGTGGTTATGGAAACAGATGAGGGGTATATGCCGTGTACAAACGTACATACATATACTCGTATATCGGGGAAAACAATGGCGAATGGATGTCACACGTTCTACATAACCGACTGACATTGGCTGATACCCCGATATAACTGACATGTGCTGGATGCATCTCCCGCCATCCTTAATGGCCTGCTAATAGACGTACAGTATTTGAAATTAAAAGTAAACCGCAAACAGGCCGGAGATAAATGGCCAACAATGGGTGAAGCCAGTTCCCCCCGGGAAAAACAACATCGGCGGAGGGTGATTAATGAGGAAGTCAGGCGGTTTAAGTAAATAACTTCGATGATAAGCGGTGGTAATACCAACCCCTTGAAAAGTGTGTGAAAGTGCCAGGAGTTTCGGTACTCACAATTAATAGCTAGGTATTTATAAAATTTAGACTTTCCTTGCCTAAATCATTTTAAAAAAATTTATTTTTAAAATCTATTCATTCAGCGCTTTAATTTCCTGGTCAAATCGGTTCCACTGTAATCCCTGTGCGACCCATCATCCTTCATCAGTTTCCTGTGTGCCCAATCAATATTTTTTATTCACATAATTAGCTTAAGCTCGTGCTCGAAGTCAAAGCCACACCTTCAAGGTGAGCCTGGCCAGGCTCGTTTAGCGCAATTAGCCACAATCGAGTTGATATGTCAAATTAATAAAATATTAAACTGAAGGTGGCCCCTGCTGCTCATCGAGGCTAAGCGAGGAGCGCATAAATTTAGCAATTCGAGGCGTTGATTTGTTGAGCGTGGTTTTTTTTATATATTTTTTGGGAGGAGGATCGCAGGAGGACTGTCAAAAAGCCGTAATTTCTGTTTAACTTTGCGCGGCCAGCCTTCGATAAATTATCGCAATTTGCGTTGCATTTCGCTGAAGTTGAGGCACTAGCAGTTGCTAAATTAACAGAAGCCGAATGCAACTAATTTGCGACAAAACGCCCTCAGGTAGTGGCAGTGGGCCAATAAATCACGTCAACCTAAACTGGAAGCCAGCAGCCGGCGGAAGGCAGAAGGCCAGAAGACCAGAAGACCTGAAAAGCCGAGGAAACCAGCTTGGCATCATTTGGCACTCGAATTTGTTGTCGTCGTCTGCATGCGCGCCAAATAAATTGCCCTTGCCAGCGGTTCTGGTCCAGCCTTTGGGCCTTTGGCTCTCGGCTTTTGGCCGGGTTTTTAGCCGGGCTTTTGGCCCAGGCCCTCCCACCAGTTCCCTGATTCCCCGATTCCCTGTTCACCCCGGCCCATTGCGAGGCGCAAACGCGGCCGGCAATTGTGCAGGATCACCATGAAATGGGATTAAATCGGACAAAAATGTTCGTTAGCGTCAATGAAAAGGCCAAAAAGAAGGCATGAATGGAAGCTGCGACTTGTGGCAGGCTGCAGTTCCAATTCGAAGGACCACACTTTGAAAAATTAACTCGAGGGTATAATAAAGTAATGGACATCGTGAACTATTTAAAAAACGATGTGGAATTTTGTTAACGATATTTTACAATTTTAAATATTTTTTTATAATATTTTAAAACATGGAAAACAACTTTATTACTACCTTTAATTTCATCGTTAACCGAACTCATTTCTCTATGTGCATTAACTGGGCTGGCTGGGCCAACAACAAATTAACACCTTGGCTTTTGTGTTGCCACATTGGGTACAAACAATAAATAAATATCACTGCACGTTCACTCCCCGCTGAAGTTGGCCTGTCAGAAGGAGTTTCGCCGCAGCTCGAACAAGGCCAGTTCCTGTGCATTGAGATTGGCAAATTTATCGTCTTTTAATTAAAGTGCAGGCGACCCGATTCTCCGTCAGTCGGTCAGAAAGAGAGCGCACTAATTGCCACTTCCCGTCTCTTATCCTCGTTCTATTAGGAGCGATGATCGCCACGTGATCTGCATATATATATGGGCTATGGGCAACTGCATTTGTGCATCTTCAACCGATCTTAGATCTTAACCACGGACCAAAAGGCGGCGAAAGGAAACACTATATAACACAATTGTGTTAATTCACTGAAAATAAATAAAACTTTAAAGATCATTTGTAAATTCTGAAATTTGTTGGTAAAAATGGGATTTTGAGTAGTGATTTTTGGCTGTTAGTGAGCCAAAAAAGGTCCCAAACTAAAAACACGAATTGTTTTGAACAGCTAACAAACTAAACAATTGATCTATTTCACTTTCCGCTTGATTTTTCAAATTTTAAATTTTGACCAATTTTTAAAATATTTTAAGGGTGACATCACACTTTGTTGGAAAAAATTTCAAAAAATTAAAATTTTCAAATTAGAATGTCAGTTTATTGGGAATTTTATTACGAGCTCTACGAGGTACGCCATTCCATATTTGGACTACTATTTCCATTGTTTCTGACAAATTACCGAATTTTTTGGGTGGAAAACTGTATCTGGGTTTTTAGTAGAAATAGGAACTTTGTTCTGCTTTTTTGTTTTTGGTCAATATTGGTCGACAAATTAGAATCAAATATATGTATAGCTAGCAACATAATAAATTAGTCCCCAGCTATTTCTGTTGTACCTATTTTGTTTTTTATAAAATTATTTTAATTCTGTTTATAAAATATGGTAAAAATTCAAGTTTTCTAAGAAATATTTTTAGTACTTTTATTTTTATGTCCCTTACTTATAATTTACGTTTCACCTGTAAGCCAGTGTAATTGAGTAGTGCATCTGGCCTGTTGGCCCTGAGATTTGTACACATCTCAGAACTGATAACTAACTGGGCTGTCCGACCGCCTCAGGCAGCCTCCACTCAGCACTCGGCATCAAAATTGAGTAATTTAACTACTCAATTCACGATAAATATCCTACTGGGCAGCCCGTTGCACTGGATCACCGATCAGCGATCAGCGGGGGTGTCGCAGCCTCTTTTTCCAACCCAAACCCCTTCGTCTTGCCCTTTTCTGAGGTAACTGAGGCATCGTTGTTAGCTGCATTGGAGGTGTTTTTGAAATTGCCGATCATTAAATGGGGACGTGCGCTGCGACGGCGAGGGTTGATTATATAGTTTTTCAAATAATTTGAAATAAAGTCTGATTTTTTTAAATTCAATAAATAATGTAAGAAAATTAATATTAAAAGATTATTAAGAGTCATTAAATAAATTAATATAAATAAAGATCTAAACTTATACAGCCACTTAATATAAAGTGGATCATAATGTTTTGTCCGTAGATAATGTAAGTTAAGAGAGATAACAACTTAAATGTTCTCAAGATTATCATAAGAAACCCTCTTTTATAACTAACCTGCTTTACCGCCCCATGATCGAAACGATCGGTGCTATGTTTTGTGATCTTTCCACCGATCGTTCAACTTAATCACAGCACTCATTGTTCACTCGCTCCATACGCAGTAAAATCGAGGGGGAATATAAAAGTGGGGGCTACGTTAACAACTACACAGATGTAACTACAAGATACTACATACTTTGTTGGCCAACTGCAATTTAGTTTATTGTTATAAGTGAGTGAGGTTAAGTGCGCGAGTAATCTACGAGGTAGTTCCCCCCGATCCACCCGATTCCTCCTCTATATATGTATACCCGATCCTCGTCATCGGCATCATCATCATTTGTAAAGGAGAAGCGAAAAAATCACAAACTGATTGCATTCCAATCGAGCGGCCAAGTAAGTGGCGAGTGTGCCGGAGCAAAGGTGTTATAAAATTTGTTTAACTTAATTTCAGCGAGCGCCGCTCCGCGAAAGAGACGGATAGCTGCGGGGAGAAAGAGACGGCAGCAGTCAACGGGGAGGCGAGGAAAAGCAAAAGCGGCGCTCCTTTAATCAAGACATCGGGGAAGGACGATCAATCAAGTCATCAATTTGAATGTGTTGTAGCACAAAATATAGTAATTTTCAATATATTTTCAGCAATAATTCAATTTGCAATTATCTCAAGTGTTTTGACTCACGAAACTTCAAGACGATCCACCGACCGTACATAAATCGATGGATCGCTGGATCGATGGATCGATCAGAACAAATGATCGCTGCCCGGGGGCTCAGCCTTAAGTTCGGCTCACGAACTGGTGTAAATGAACCCAATTGATTAAAGCGTAAATTAACCTGGGGTTAACAATGTTTGGCCGCAATTGTTATTAATCATTTGGCGGTATGAATGCCTAATCAGTTCGGGAATTATTAACGCTCTTGGGGGCGGCGATTGTCAAAGCAGTTGCTTTCCCATCGAATTCAATGAACGATGATTGGCCTTTGACGAAGAAAGTGCGATCAGAATCTGGCTAACTGAAATACAAATAAGAAAAGAGCGGGGGCAAATGATAGGCAAAGCAATAAATAATTGTTAGCGATCCGACAGATCATCGGAAAAGCCTTTTCACCGTCTTGGCCACGCATTGAAAACCCTTCAATTGAATCAGCATCACGAGAGCAGTCCTCACAATTTCCATCTCCCCATTGACGAGAGTTAATTTTTCATCATTACAATTTCCCAGCCTCCGATCCGCGCTTCAATAAATCAATCAAGAATGCAATCGAACCCGACAGACATCGCGTCTGGGCCAAGTCATCGGCCCTAGAAGGTATATATGATATAAGGTATGGGGTATATGGCTAATATGCCAGACAGTTTGGAGCCAGAGCCACCAGGCGATCGTTGATTTGTTTACAATTTGACTTATCACAATTCATGCTTAGTTGGCACTTTTTCGGTGATTTCGGTCACGGGGGGAAGGTCCATGGGATTTGGGACCCTCGAAGGTGCAACTGTGGCAGGGGGGCTTATGTCAATAGAACTTCTTCAGCAGCGCACTTTGAAGTGGGAAATTGACAGGCTTAATGATCTGGCTTTCGGATGAGGGCCCAGCATTTGGGCATTACTAATGCCGAAAGTTCAATTTGAATGCAATTCGTCAGGCCATTGCTGGTCTGGCTATTCAATTGGAGTAAGTCTGATGTACAGAAGCAGAATCTAAGCACTGAAAGAAGAAAAGGATTAACCATGCAGATTCTTGGGGTTCCTAAACGATTTTAATAGGAGTATAAATTACATTTTTTTGTGTTTATTTATACCTATCGAAACGTAGAAGAAATTTCTCAAATCGGACCATTCGTTAAAAAGTTATGAGCAAATAATGGAATTCAAGCAGTGCAAGCAGTCGCTTTAGTGCATGCATATCTCCATCTCCCTCGCACTTCATTTAGCTGAGTAACGTGTATCTGATAGTCGGGGTACTCGACTATAGCGTTCTCTCTTGTTGATATTAATTTTAAATTAATTTCATATATTATTCTACAAAATTTCAAAGGTATTTTCTCCTAAATTAGTATATGTTTAGGCTTTATAGTAATCAATTCTTCACCTTAATTAACAGATTTTTCCGTCTAGCTAGACCCAGACCTTAAGCCTCTGCTAACGAATCCCGAATGTAGGAAAGTGCCAAACAATTCACTCGGCTGTAATCTCTGGCCGGCAATATTTCAAGCTTTTTGTCGCTGTGAAAATTAATTCAGTTGTCTAATTTTTGCAGCATTACTAAATAAATTGGCCGAATAAAAGCATCCCATTTGGCCCTCCTCCACGCCGCTTTTGGGCCTTCCAATCAAAAGGCACCAGGCAGCCACGCAAAATGCTTAATGCTAAATGCAAAATGCAAAAGGCCAAATCCCCTTTTTGCACAACACAATAGGGGGACAGAAAATGGGGAAACGGAAAAAGAGCCAGCGAGTGCATATAAAATATTTTGATACCCGAGCTGCATTCATGTTAAGTTAAGCCTGGTTTATGAGTGTTGAGAGTGCCAGAGGACCGGCTCCGTGATTGCAACTATTGTTGCGGCCCAAATGTGGCATGAAGTTTAAGGCTGCCATCAAATTTGGTAAAGACAATTTTAAATGCATGGCCAGCCGACCGACCGACCGGGCTTATGACTGGTTGGACAGTCAGGACGGGACAGGAAATTCTTCGTAAAAGCCCACTCGGGGCATTGTAATGCGCCTTTGTGTTAAACAAATCATAAATCAATAAAAAGAAAAACTAAGCAGCGGCATTCCAGCTCCAAGCTGCAAGCTCCGATGGAGTCGCTCTGGCTGCTGGATCCCGATCCCAATCCCGATCCGCGGGCCTGGGACTCGCCTGTCCACGATAATTGCGCATACACCTCGGCCAGACAGACTGCGGAGACAAAAACATCTTAACTTAGTGGTAAGTGCAGTCAACTAACTGCTACCACTAACAAAGACAACAAGCCAACAAGCGGCCACGTTCCGCGACCAGAACGCAGCATGTGCTATGGAAAATCGTGCCCCGAGCTCACGACTCCGTTCCCCGGCGATCCCGGGGGCAGTCGAGGAGGCTGCAGCCGCACCGAGCCCCTTTTGGGCCGAGAAAAGAAGGCAAGTGCCGGAGGCTGTAAAACACTCAGCACCCAAAACGCGAGTGGGTGGCTGCAGGCAACGGATCAGTCCACACTGAAGGCAAAGTCACTAAAAGTTTACTAAAGAAAATATATAAAATTTGAAAAATGGGCGTTATCCGGCTTAAAGGACTAATGTTCGTGAAGGGAGTGCCTTTCCAAGATTCAAACATAAAAAAATGTAATCCGGCTTGAAGGACCATATACATAAAGTATCCGGCTCGAAGGACCATCTACAAAATGTATCCGGCTCGAAGGCGAATGGTGGTTCTTCTGTTTCAAACTTGCCAAATAGTTTGTACAACATTTTTTGCAGTGCCTTTACTTAGCACAGAGGACGATCTGCAGCTATGGAAAATTGTCGCGCCGCTTAATCGACAGCAAAAGCATCAGCAGTAGCCGTGGCAGCAGCAGCAGGCAACCTAAAATGCCTTCTGGAAAAATTATTATCATAGTCGCTGGTCCTCCACTTCGATGGCAAAGGGAAAGCCTGGGCTCGGGCTCAGTTTTGTGTCAACACAAAATGCTCAAGGTGTTGGAGAGTTCACGCTTTTGCCAACAACTACTTACCTGGCCCTCAACAAGCATATTAAGCCACAAAATGAAGTTATCGCCTGGCCTGCTGGCTTGGGGGAACAAAAGGCGCGCTCTATGAAAAACTGATTCATGACTTTGGGCCAGGCCGAAAAAGCTGGAAGCAATTTTTTCCTGCTCTTCGCTTTTTGTTTTTTTATTTTGCCTATATTTTTCATGGTTCTTTTTTTTGAGTTTTTGATCGTGCAACCGCGGCACGGCATAGTTGTTGTAAATTTGTTGCAGCTCTTGTTGCTGTAGCCAAAGTGGTGATTTACGGCATGCGTTGGCCAAAAGAGTTGGGAGCTGGGAGCTGGGATCTGGGAGCTCTTGGATCCTGGGCTGCCATCGGAAATTTGCATGCCCAGCGAGCGATCCTGCAGATAATAAAAGCGCAGCTAGACGGCAGCCGGCTAAGGCGATCCTCTCGGTTTTGGCCGATCTTATCTCCTGCCAGAGTCGACGCTTTGGGCCAAGTGCCATTTGAACGCAGAGACCAATGAACAGAAAAGGCAAAAAAAATACAGGGAAAAAGGAAAGAAAAACAACCTAAAACAACAACGGGGACAAGAAGAACGCCACGTTTAGTGTGCGCATTTTATGATTATGTTGTTTTGATTTTCACGATCAGCGGGCTGTGGGCAAGTATTTAGTGTATTTAGTGATTGCAACTAACATGGCTAACAGGCCATGGTCTAACCTTTGATCGTGTTACTGATCGTGGCATAATTACTGCCTCGGCAGCATAATTAACAAATGAATTTGTTTACAAGCTGCAGCCCAAGAACTAACTATCTTGGCAGCATGTTGCCAACAAATCAATCACTAACGGTTTTGGTTTAGCCTAATGAAGTTAAACTGTTTGCAATCGTGGAATACATTTGAGTTTCCCAACCAATTATTATTCCTAACGGTTGCAATTAGAAGAAAAGAAAAGACCACGAGTGATCATGTTCCGATTTTAAAATTAATTAACAAATAAAGTTGACTTAATTGGAGATCGATGGCGTTACTGATTAAATAAAACATTAGAATAAAGTTACAAGTCTGTTAAGACTTTTCAATAGAATTAGAGATCAAGAATGGTTTTCCACGAACCACCAATCATGACTTGCTTAACATTTAATTAACAAATGGAGTTCTTTCAATGGCCATTAGATCGTGTTAGTGATCCAGTCGCAATTAGAATACAATCTTTCAACAGCTTAATTCACTGTATCAGGAATAACAAAAAACCATGACTGGTCTTACAATAAAAAATCAAGAACTTTAAAGATATTTTTATTGTGATATTTATTTAAATTTTTGGTTTTTAAAATCGTGACTTGTTTTACAATTAATTGACAAATGTTACAACTTTAACACTGAAATTTGATCGCGTGATTGATCGAAGAACGATTTAAATTCGTCGATTTTAATTATAAGAAAAGCAAAATATTAAATAATAAACATTTTTATTGTCAGCTCTGCCCATAGAATAAATACCACCTTACTATAAAGAGCATAAGAATCAATTTAACATTAACTTCATCGTGTTACCAATCGTACCAAAATTAACAATTTTATAACGTATTCATCATTTGGAATTGTGTTAGATCATAATCGACGGTAAATCAAAAATCGTAAGCAGTAATTAAAATGTCACAAATCCGTGGAAGAGTTGCCTTTTGTGATGGTGCTCGGCTGTTAAATTGATTTATGCACTGCGAGGGAAATATTCAAAAGAAAATCAGTTAATAGTTCGTCCGGGCTCGCTGGGCATTTAATAAGGATTTATTGTTTCTCGCTAGATGTTGATGCCGCCCGCTAGGCAGCCGAAGAGCAAGACATCCACATCCACAGCCACATCCCGAAATTTACAGCTGGCGAACGTCTTAATGGGCTATTAAGTGGATGTGGATATCTTCATGGGATTGGAAGGAGGAGGAGGAGGTCCGGGCCGCTTGGCCGGAGATGTTTTAATCAGCGTTCGAGATATTTGGTGGCTCTCGACGCTTAGTTGGGGTTTTACGAGCGTGACCAAAAATGAGGAGACCCAAGAGCCGAGATCCAAGCTCCATGTTCGGGTCTACCAGCTGCCGCGCCCGGCGGCATTCCAAAGATCCCACTCATCACAACATTTATTTGTTATTTGTAAATCAAAAGCGTATTTAAATGCCTCGGCCAGGCAGCAAATAAATCATGGCTTTGTGACATGAAATTCGAGTAATTTAATGGACCCAGTCCATGATTTTATGACACCCGCTTCTTTAATTTGTTAATTTGTTTTTCTCCTCTCTGGGCAACACATGGTGCAATTTATGCCCATACATACATAAATGACAAGCTGTGAGGCTTTATGCTTTTTGAAAAGCTTCGACAACACTTCCAGGAAACTATAGAACTAACTGGTCCCCAACGGGCGATTATAAATATATATTTAATATATTTCTATATGGAGCTGCCAATTGATGCTTGTGATAGTGTCAGTTGGCTGTCCCTAAAAGGACTTTGCTCCGTTTACGTCGATGTATACTTTCAAGGGGTGTTGGGTTAATGATCCAATTTGCATTTGGAAATACTCATTTTATTGTATTATTTTTGCATTATTAAAATAATAATTTTATCTAAATTTGAGTGCTCAGATCAGCCTAAATTATAAACGTAATAAACTACTAAAAAAAAATCTAATTTAAAAAAAATTTAAAAAACTGTTTACTAACTTAATAAATAAAATCTACTTATCCAAATTCATTCTTTAAACATATTAATTTCTCGAATTTTTTTTATATTTTTAACAGATTTTATGTTTTATAGCTTTAAAGTTTTATTTTATTTATGTTATTATTAAAATTATATTTATTATTTATTCTGTATTTTCAAATCTATTAATTATCAAAATTCTTTGTTGAAAAATATTAATTTCCCGAATTTTATTTATTTAAATTTCAAACAGATATTATGTTTTAAAACTTTAATCAGGCTTGTCCACCTTAAATTTTCTAATATTTTATTTATTATTTATTCTGTATTTTCTTTAATTCAAATTTATTAAGACGCAGTATCTCAGGTGCTTTACATCCGACACAGGCCCTTCCAATTGTTATTTTATGTAGCCGCTGTTAATATTTTATTGTTGAATGAATGAACGAAAGGAAGTTGCAGCATTGCCTTCACATATTTTTTAGCCGTGTTTGTTCTGCTTTTGCTGTTTTTCAGTTTTTGTTGTCTGACTGAAGCGTGGCTAGCGGTTGTCACGTTTTGTTTGCTGGCAATTTATGCGCTGGCTGACGATCCTGGCAACCATTGGCATCCCCAGCGGTTCGCTCAGCATCCCCAAAGCTTCCCGACAGGAAAAGGGAGGGGAAAAAGGGAGAAAAAGGAAAAGGGAACGCCATCAGCGGAGCAATCCTGTCGAAGCATTCATCAAAAAATGGAAACTAATTTCCTGTCAGTCGTTGTTGCCGTTGACGCTCCACAATGCCTTACACCTTCTTCATGATGATTTTTTGCAGCTTTTTGTTTGGCCATGTGCGATGCCATTTCGGTTTTATTGTTGCTCCATTTTTTACTTGGCTTTTTATTAATTTTTTGCTGTCTGCCGTTGGTCGCGATACAATGAAGTGAAAATGGCGCTGACTGCACATAAATTGCCGTCGATTGCTGTGCGTTCTTCTCCTTTGCTGCCGCCGATGCTCCTCATCCTTTTTTTGCGAGATATCCTTATTGTGCATATGGCGGAGTTATCTTTTGGCCCTTTGTGCTGCAACTGCCATTTGACTGGCCAATTTTAATTGAAAAATTTTGCATATTGATGGAATTTTTTACCACCAATTTTCGGTCTGCATATGGATTTATGAACGCGGTTGATAAGGCGAAAGTACATTTGAAAAAAAAGTTAATTGACTTGATGAAATTGAGTTTTGGTTCAAGATAGTCTCAAGGTATCAAACATATGAACTTCAAAATAACTAAGTAAATTTAGCATTTTCAAAAATTTAAGATCTTATTTTTAAAAAAAATTTATTTATGGTTTATATCATTTATTACATAATTATTGAAAATAGAATATATTTCTTATATAGCTAATTGTTTTTGTATTACCGGAATTACAAAAAATATCAATTGTGATTTTATAAATAAATTTACAATAATGCATTTAAAATTTTTCAAGTGCAGAATCAAATTTAAAAGTCATTGCGAGACCAATAAGCGGCACTTGAGGCCGCTAAAATTATATGCTTTTAGGGATAACTTTAATACGATCTTGTAATTTTATTGGCCGAAATAACAGAGAAGCGGCGGATTGGAGAACCCAGCGGCATTGGCGACCCAAACCGCCAATTTGCTGCCGCATCAGGAGGGGGTTTGGGTTTCCTCCTCCTACTTAGCCTCTTAATTTGCGACAATAAACTAAACCATCGGCTGGCTTTTGAAAGGAAGTCCAGTTGGCTGGAAAATAACTTGCCCGGGCCGAAAAAAGCGAAATTATGAAATGCAATTTGGAAAATATTTGCAATTGGCTGCGCGGCCATTAAATTGCCGACTGCGAGACTCGAAAAAATAAAGCCGACCGGCAAACAAACCGAAACGAAACGGAATGAAATGAAAGGCCGCAATAATAAGTAATCATAATAATTGCAGCGAGAGGCGCTATAAAAACGAAAAAAGGCGGGGGAAAAAGCGAGGAAAGCTGGGCGGAGACGAGTTAATTAAGACGTTTTGCCCAACGACCGTTACAGGCGGCGTATACGCAATTAAAGCGTCGCCAGGCATTCAAAATATGAAGAAAGCTGCCTCGGAAGCGGCGACATTCGTCGTCCAGCGGAAGTTTGCTTAATTGCGTAACGAGAGGGAATGGCTGGGCATCGGTAGGTGAAGGTTCCATTCCTCCAAAGCCTATAGAAGCCTCGTCCAGGAAGATCCGGACTTTGGGAATTTTGAGTGCCGCTATGGGAGAGTAATTGACAAATAACATAAAATAATTGCATCATTAACAAGATGATGACAGGTTCTTGAAAGGTGGACTTGCTAAATTTATTAACCAGTTACCATCTGGGAAATAACTACCATTAGAAAATTAAAATGGTTATGTGTGATGCACTGATTTTATCGATTTCATTATAATGAACTGTTAAGGAATTGTAAACATTTTAGAAATATCTATAGATTTCTATAGGAATTCTGATAAGTTCATCGTAATATCCTAAAATTGTAATCATTTTTAAATTAAGTAGTTTTAATAAAAATATACATATTTAAAACTTATTTTGCGGGTTTCTTACATAGATTTTTTAATAAAGGTAAATATTTGTATGTTATATACATTTAAAGATCTGGTGGGATTCATTTCTTGAAGTTCGCCTTCTCCCACCGATTTGCTGACGGAACCCCGTCAAGTATTTCCCTGGCTAATGACTTACATTGAACTTTAACCCGTTGACGTTTTTAGAGACAGGCATTAGCCAGGCTTAGTTAGCCATGGCCGCGGAACAAAAACACCTTTGGCACAGCAACAAAATGGCAGGTAGCACTTGAAGCTTAATTGCCTATTAGCAGGAGCTGCAGCAGCCGCGGACACGACCTCGTCGAGCACTAAAAACAAAGCCCAGAAAACTTGGGGCCAAAAGCAAAAACCAGCATGGCTGATCCGAGAGCCAACTCAAGTGGGAGTTGCAAGCCATTGGCAATTAAGTGCAAGCCAATCAAGCGATTTGTACATGCCCAACACTTACACATGCCAAGGTGCTCTCGGTCTGCAGATGGAAAAGACATTGCAAAAAATAAGGTGTTATAGCGTGAAATTCATTAAAATATAACTAATTTATTTTCCAAAATAAATACTATAGAAATTTAATATAATTTAATGTAATTGAATACTTTACTTTCTTTGCCTTTGTACTAAAAACCATAATAATTTACTTCAAATAAATTTATAATATTTTTATAAATTCATCTATAGTTAGTTTATAAAATTTTTTTTAAATTTTTTAGTAGACGCAAAAATTATATTTTGGAGTGCAGAGAGTCGACCAGAAGGAAAACTCATTTGGGGCCGCTTGTCGATGATCTTGGCCAGCAGCCCAACGGGCGGCGGCTGAGTTGGCCAACAGCCAATGCGCTTTGACTCTCTTTTGACGCCTTGGGCAAAACGCGCTATAAACTTTAATTAAGACATAAAGCAGTTTTAACTATGCACTAAAAGGTAGCCCCCCGGCCCATCGAGGCAAAAGTGAAAGAAGGGCAACGTACCTGGTAAAATACCTGAGGATGGGCCCGACTTTTCGACATTTCAACGATGGGGAAGTTTTTTAGTGCGCTACGTGAAGAGCATAAAATCTGTAACGGAACTTTAAGTATTAGCCCAGACCCGGATCTGCAGAGATAGTGCTTTTGCCGAGGAGGGGAAAGTTGAGAGTACGAGTGCCGTCCCGTTTCGGGGAGTGCGATTGAGCAAATTGCGTGAAGCTGTTTATTAAAACGCCATACTACTTTGGAAACACGGCAAACTCACTGTCAAATTAAAAAACCCTCTTTTCTCACGACTTCTATGATTTTTAGTTATTCATTAAATTTTAATGGGGTTATAAATGCTCTTAAATTGGCTGTAAGATTAACTCGTTTACACCTTAAGGATGTTTATGCGGATATTCATGCCATTTTTAGTGCTAAATCTGCATTCGAAAATGCATTTAGGGATGTCTTTGGAAATATTTTGGAACCTTTTAGTGAAAAGATGGAGATTGTTCTTTGGAATGTGGATTCTAATTATTATAAACAACTTTAAAAAATTTTTTAAATTGATGGTCCGTTTATTTATAAATATAAAAGTACATTTTCAAAAATAATGCTGTCGTAGTCAACAAAAGTTTCTGTCTTAATATTATTATTATTTTCTTTAAAAAATTCTTAAATTTATAAATAATTAATTAGATTAAAAGATTAAATTATATTAAATTAAATCATCCTTATTCCAAAACTAAGCCGGCTTTTCCAGCAGCTTTGCGGAACTGCAAAAATTCCTGGAAAATTCCTGCGGCAACCCATCGGATGCAGACTTTGAGTGCTCCGGGCCAAACTATGTGACCAATCTCAGGCACTCACTCACAGTTCACATGGCGAATGGGGAAGAAATCAACGTCTTTTTTGCAGTCGTTACAAGCGCTCTCAAATCGCTAACCAATTAACTTGGAAAGTTCACGAAACTGCAACCGCGCAGCGAGCACTAAAAATCGACACATAAAATAAAGTTATAAGAATGCTGAGCAAACCACAGTGCAGATGGATGGATGGATGGAAGGATGCCTGCGGTTGAGAAGACTGAAGACTGGAAGACTAAAAGACCGAAGATCGGGGACCTGTAGACTGGAGTCCGAAGACCAAAGACTGGTTTTGTGATCCTCAGATCGTCGTCAGTCAGCAGCGATTTAACGTGGCGCACATTATTCATTCCGTACGTTTTTATTACTTCATGTTCGTGTTATTTGTAATTTTAACAAGATAATTTTGTTCAAGCATTTAATGACAAGACGCAGAGTGGAACCGGCAGTCAATTTACTTGCACTTGCACCGATCATCTCGAGTGGAGCGGAGTGGACCAGGTGTATCTTTTCTGTATTTCTGTATCCGAAGGATACATTCGGCACATACGCTTAATTGCCGTGGAGCGGAAATGTATGCAACGAGTGAACAATTCATGTGATTTTTATGCTGCCAAACCAATTATGGCAGCCTTTTTCGTGGGATAGCGCAACTTAATTGGCAAAAATATTAAATCAGTCAATTTGTAAGGAGAAACGCCAACCGACTTGGCCGACTGCGCATAATGAAGCCATCAAATGGGGTCCCGCTGCCACGCCCCCTTATCCGACATCCTTATCCGACCGCGATCCCTCGATTGCCCCGAGTCCTCCAATAAACATTCGGACCATATACGAATACATTTAGGTATCCCAACCCTCTGTTCCTTTTTCGCCAAGATCGTTTATCAAAATCCGCTGCCATTGTGGCCATTTTTAGCAGGGCATTCAAATTCCTAGAACAATGAAATAATTCCATAAATTCGATCGCTATTTAGCTTGGGCCACCATTTTTCTGCCCAGTCACCATCTTGGGCAAAGCTCCTCCTCCGTTTGGCTTTCTGGTAGGCGGTTACCATTGCGATCGAAACGAGTTTTCGTGGTTAAAACTTGTTGGCCAAAAACAGGTTTCCCCTCTTTTTTTTCTGGTGGGGAGATGGGAAGGGGCTCTAAACTCAACTCGGGAGGGAGCCGCTTGGAAATGTTGGCTAAAATGTCTGGGCCCGGTGGATTTATGGTCAGTGAGGTACGAATGGGTTTTCCACACCGTTCTGGCCATTCGGTTGGCCAAGTTACGGCCCCGATTCAGCCGACGGCAGTTACATGTTCGCACCCTGACCATTTGACCATTCGATCTCATTTGCGTCGCTTTAGTGTCATACGATTGGAGTGTTTATCTATCTTCGCAATGGGTGACTGGCTAAAAGTTGCAACTTTGTTGCAGCTCCTGAATGTCGTGCTGGTGTGGATTTGTGTCCCTTTTTTTTAACAGTGTATTAAATGTGACAATACGAAGTGGATGTTTTGAGTCACAGCCCCTTATAGTTCACGTTAATAGCAGACTAAACTACTAACTTATCATATTAATTTAAATCAAAAATTGAATTATTTTTGAAAAAAATATACCAACAAAGCAAAACATTTGTACTTTTTCGTATTACCTACAAGTTGTATTTATACTAAATATGTATTTCGATTTAATATTGTGTAGTTTTTGGTTTTAAATAAACTTAATTTGTTTATAAATAAATATACGTGTAAAATAAAAAAAAAACTTTAAAAATGTTATAAACTTGTCCCTTTTTAACCAAACTTGAATATATTTCCTTTTAAAAAATTACATGTAAACCTTGACTCTTACTTTTACAACAAATGCAGCCTTCATCAAATCAATAAGCTTGATTAAATATTAATTAGTTTCTGAACCATAAATGTAATTATTATTAATCAAAGATTCAAAATTCCACAGATAGAAATATGAAAAAAATTATTTTCCTTTTTCCTGCTTATTAGATCAATTAATTTTTAATTGGTCAAACGTGTTAAAAAAAGCGCAGAGTCCAAAGCTCTTAACATCCATTTCAACCACTTCGAACAGGATGCAGCCAACCATGGCCATGGCCATAATTTGTTTACACTGCCACATTAATACCAAATTCTCGGCCGCTGCAGCCCATAAATTAATAATAATAATTTCATAGAACCCATTCTTTGTAGATAAACGGAAGGAATTAGCCATAATTACGAGCAGCGGCGATTAAGTGCATCATAGCACGCAGGCGCCTCCCAGTCCATCCGTTCAGCTCAGCTCAGCTCGGTTCAGGATGGTTCTGGTTCCTTTTGATGGTAAATGGTAAATGGTATATGATATATGATATATCTCTCCCCCTTTGGTAACGAGCCCGAACCGAACCAAACCAAACTAAAGAGATCTCGAACCGCTCCTTGAGGCAATGTCGAGGGCAATTAAAACGAGCAACGGCGCGCAAAACGCACGAAATGGAATTAAAAAGGCATCTTGTTATTAATTAGGGAGAACAGTAGCTGACAGATATAAAATGTTTGCTAATTTGAGATATATGTATATATATATAAATACAATACGCGGCAGATATGTTCGCATTCCCTTTTGGCAGCGGCTTCCTCGCATTCGGTCAAACGAATTTCGCGATAAAGCGAATTTCAATGTCTTTAGCTTATAATTGGGCACAGTCAGCAAAAGGAGAGGATAAAAGATACACGATACTTTGGAGGAGGACGGGTCCTCTATCGTTAATATTTCGGAATTCCATTTGTTTTCTCGGCTTCCTCGCAAGATTGCTATCGGTGTCGCCTCGAAACTTTGCCAGCTCGGATTTTATAGTCGAAATTAATTAACATGACTTCCGTTTTGCCGAAATGCTTATTATGCCTCCGCTAATTGGGTTTTTGCAGCCTTTGTTCATTTGGAATAATACTGTGATTTTGGGCCACCCTCCCTGGAAGATTCCCCCCAAAACCTCTTTATCATCCCCAAAACTCGTCGCAGACTTTCGCTTTTCAATCTGAACTAGTTGCCCATTCGCGTGTCGCTTGTGCTTAGTCTAAATTTATTTATACCCATTGAATATTAAAATTTTAAATTCCCAACTCCCGCCACTTATCAAAGCCCCAAGATCTCGAGAGGGGGGTGAAAAAACAATACAACGCGACGCGTGCAAATTGATTTTCGCGTTTTGCATGCAAATTTCAATCAAAATTAATTAGTTAACATTTTTATTGTTGTACAAATGAGCAAAAATTAATTTGCATGACTATTAAAAGGAATGACTTTCGTGCAATAAATAATGCCAAGTCCGGCAGCAACAAAAACAGCGAGCAGCCGACAATAAAAGCAACAAATACAGCGACTAGCAAGTGAGCAGCGAAACTGTAAAAGCCAAAATCGACTTTTTAACTTAGAGACTAATAGTTATAAATAACAAACACAACAAATAATAGGGGAAATCGAGAGTTTTATTTTAGTTCGAATTGAAAATGCTCTTATTATATACATTTTTCTATTACAGATCTTACCTTTAATATATTTGCTGATTTTATCAAACATTAATTATAATTATATAACGAGAACACAAAAAAATGTGTTCCTGGTTTTGTTTTTACAATCCATTAAAAAAACCTAAAAATATTATTGATTTATTTTATACCCATGTTAAACAACATTAAATTTCTTTTTATAACCAGAGTCGTAAAAAGAGTTGTAAACGCTTAATAAATTGTCATAAATATTGCCTTTCATGCTTACCAAATGTTGAATATTTCCTGATTTATTGAAACAAAAACTCTATAAAATATATTAGTTGATAATAAGTTGTGAATATTAAAAGGAGTCATTAAAAAAATCGCAAAAAATCGTTGATAAGTGTCAATTAATGGAATATATTTCTCGCGTAATATTATCAAGTTAATGTTCAGTTTATGTAGAGTATCCACATCCCGACCCGCTTAACACCTGAGATGCGACTGCGAGGTGTGCGACGGTGGGGCAAAATTTATGAGTGCGCTACCACAAAACTACAAAACTATCGGGTTACAAGGCAACGACAAGACAACCTACAACATGTTCGGATCTCGAACAGCCGCCCATATGCTGATGACGTTGAACGTGGCAAGTAGTTTTGGTGGTATTTGTATGTATGTTGCATCTGGCCCAGAGTTTCTGCCTCTGCCAAGTGGCAATGGCGTTTTGTTGGGGAATTTATCGATGCTGTGTGTGTGTGGGGTGGATTGACCCAATTGTCGGAGGTCTTTTATAACGACGGTCTTATCCATAGTTTAGACAAAACGCTTTACGAGCCAAGCGATCCACCTTATCAGCCAGATCAAAATATTTCGATGATAACAATATGCCAAGTGGAATGGAAATCGAAATCAAACAATGCCAAGCGTCGCATAAAATTATAAGCTATTTTAATGGCCAAAAAAACAAGCTTACGCAATCTTAAAATCTTTGCCTGGCCATCTACAAAAGCGATATCGAACGACAAATGACCGGCGAAGAGTGACAGACCCCAAAGCGAACCCATAAAACCAATTAGTGGGACAAAAGCCGAAAGTTCTCTGGAACCAAAAGGCCAAATAAAAAACTTTTGGCTACTGTGCACGCATATGAAAGCTTAAAAAAAAATTGGAGTATCGGGGAATGATATACAATCTAATATATCAAAATCACAAATGTTACCAAATCAGGGAAGACACGCAACAGGCGAGAGTCGGTAGCTCCGGCACCTAAATAGTTGTTAATTAAAACCAGATTCTGTTTTCTTTAAGACCCTTTCCCGATTTCCTCGTTGGGTTTTCCGAGAATCAATTAACAAACGTTGCTGGCTGCACATTAACCAATTAACTGCTAATCTAATTTTATAGATAGTAGAGAAATGGTTGAAGGCGAGTCAAAAGAGTGGAGAGACATCAACGTAAATCTTGGGGAATCCGCTCGTAGAGTTTCCTATATTATCAATGAAATGCAATCCCAACGAGCCCCAAAACGACGAAGACGAAAAAAAAACCCTTTAACTAATTAGCATTTTTCACTAAATTCCCAAAGTCCAATTAAAAAACACGAAAACACGACGTTAAGAACAGAGCGATAATTTACCTACATCAATGAGTTTCATTATTCGTATGTGTGTGTTTTTCTCTCTCTCCTCGAAGGGAGATCTTTATCTTTATCTCAAAAACTGGAACCCAAGAAGAGCTCTGATTTCACAGCAGGGCCCACGGAGCCAGGGAACCCACACGATAGCCCATAGAGAATGCCATTCATAATTAAAAGCGAAACTTATACCAATATGTCAAGCATAATTTTTATTTGAATGGCCCCAGAAGAAGGGCCAGAAGAAATCCCTTCGGCCAGCACATAAATATCCGGCATAATCGACGCAATGTTGAGAAATATTCTCACCTCCGATCGTAAGAATGTAGCTTCCTGGGGCCCCAGAAGAAAACTAAAGACGAAAGACGAGGAAAATTAACATTTCTGCTGCCTTTGGGTCCCTCTTATCCGTTTGTTTGGATTAATTTTAAATTCAGTCTGCCTCTGGATCGGGGCTGCATTCTAGTATTAATTACTTTGGCTTCCGAAATCGAATTTACATATTAAAGTCGTTTTAAGGCAACCACGATTCGTATCGTGCGCGAAGAAATCAAGCCGCATCCACGAGGTGCAGCTGCAGTCCCCAGTCGTTGGGTCCTCGGTCTCTCGGTCCTTGTGTCCCCGGTGCAGCAGGTTAAATGGAAATCAGCCAGCGCCAGTACACTTTCCACACCTCACCTCCCTCAATGCACTGGGGAAAAAGTTGTGGCTATTCTCTTAATTTCAAAAATAAATCTGCAATCAAGAAACAATAAGATAATAATTGAGATACCACACTCTCAATAAAAAAATATTTTAAAAACTGAAATTATATTTATATTCTTTTTTTATAAAAGATCTAAAATTCCTAGGGCCCAAATATTAAAAAAAAAATATTAAATTTTTTTTCAAATTTTAAGTATTAACACTTCCTGGTTTGCTCAAATTTTAATTACATTTTCCCAAATTTTACAAGTATTTTTTCCGAGTGTCTGCCCATCGACGACCATTTCACAAATCGATACAACGACAGGAAAAGGGGGCCCAAGTGTCGACTGTGGGCTGCCTTTTGTTTTGTCTTCTTTTATTTTAATTTTTATTTTAATTGGAACAACATAATTCCTAGAAGTTCGCACGAACTAACCACAGAGAGGCCCCGTAAAGATCTGCTAATGGAGTTCGTTTGTTTAGCTCGGTATGGGTTTTTGCTTGGCTCCAGTATAGGGTTTAGGTTTTTTCTCTTTCCTGAGTTTTGGGTTTGGGTTTGGGCTTGGGTTTCGGTTTGGGTTTGGGTGTCATGCGCTGTGCCGGCGAACCCAATCACCATGAGGCCATCGTAAATTACTCGATCGTGTGTCTGGTGAGGACGGGAGCTGCCTTCGGGCCTTGGGGCTGGCCAAAGAAAAGAGGATTGAAAACAATTAAAAAATTGGCAAACACGAATCGATTGTGATTACAGTAAATTGTTGTCAAATTAGCGGCAAAATGAGCAGGAGGGACGTGGAATGGTGCCCCGAGTACTCAAGTGGGTGTGGATAGGATAGGATTGGATAGGATTGTATTGGATGGGATGAGCGATGGCCGATAGGTGATAAAACTGGGTGCGGAGTGGCCCAGAGAAAGTTTGAACCCTGGTAACAAAGTGGTTCCGAGGCGATCAGATCAAATGCGACAATAAAAAGTCAGAGAGAATTCTGCATGCTATAGATCTTCGCAGATTGATGATCGGTTGAGAGGTGGAAGATCAACGGGGTCTGCAAAAGTATGCTGAAGTTGGCTAATAGATGGAAAGTTCTGATCTTCGAAGTAGAGTAAGCTTAAAGATCAACAGGTTCATGAGGAGATGCCCATAAGTCTAATAGATTACTATAATTAGAAATAAACTCAAACGAGCAGAAACAGAATAGTAGTACTTATAATCAAACATCATTGAAAATCCAATAGATACTCATAAAAATACCTAAAGATCAACAGTTCAGCATAATTGAACCGCACAATTAGAAATACATAGAAACCAGATACACAAGTACTAAATTTAGTTCCCAAGCTGAACAAAAACCGTGATTGTAGGATAAAAAATAATTAGCAGGCAAATCCATTAACATTTGTGTGCCCCCAAACAAACTACAATCGGAGTAAAATCTCTGTGGCATTTCCAGAAAACTTTAACCGAACCCACCTGACAGCATAATTACACAAAAATATCAATAATCCCAAGTGGCCCCATGCGGCTATCGCCTGAAATCAACATATCAAAACAAACAATTATACAAAACAAAACCCGTAGGTACGAAAGTATCTATCTATCTATCAAAAGCCATCTCGCGCGCACTCACTCACTCGCTCGAAAGACAGAAAAACAAAAAGATACAGATACAGATTGATCGATCATGAGAGACGGGACCAGATTGGTAGACTCTATAGAGCGTCTGAGCCTCGGCTGCTCGGCAGTTGAAATAATTATGAAATGTCAAGCCTGTGTTCGCGCTCGATTACGCCACTTGACATGGCCAATTAATCTCGGCTTAATTGGTTTGTGCCACAACAAAACCGAGATACAGATACAGATGCAGCCCAGATACACGACATCCCTGCAAGCAAAGAAGCGATATTTCTATCGCCTATCGTCCAGAAGTCACTTCTTAGTAACTTCTGGAAGATAGAAAGACGACAGCACACATTTTACAAAAACAAAATATACATCTATCGCGAAGAAGTCACTTCTTAGTCACTTCTGGAGGATAGAAATACGATAGAACACATTTTACAAAAACAAAAAGGGTCACGATCGTGGAGAAGTAACTTCTAAGACACTTCTAGGCGATAGAAATACGATAGAACACATTTTACAAAAACAAAAAGGGTCGCGATCGTGGCGAAGTAACTTCTAAGGCACTTCTGGACGATAGAAGGACGATAGAACACATTTGACTACCTAAAAAGGGTTGCGATCGTGAAGAAGTACAGTCCGCTCTTGGCTCTCTCTTTATACCTGAAAACTACCCTTTTTTCTCTTTGACCTACGCACTTTGTATTTCGAATTCAAGCGTCAGTTCGTTTCGAGATTTCTTTGTGATCAGTGCGTTTTATTCTGAATTTCTGTGTTTGTGATGAAATGCGGAGTGAACCTGCTATTTTTTAAATATTACATACCGCTTACGGTTGAAAATTAAAAACTTCAATACTTATTTACATCAAAAATAAAAGTGGTTAAAGAAAACGATGTTTAAAGGAAACTCTGGGCAACCCGAAAACTTAACTATACGCCACTTATTTGATTATATAAGGTAAGTACTTTCTCCGATTTTTATGACATAATATTTATTATTTTTTTGTTGTTTTAGAAATGTTCATAGACCACGGAACTGGAATTAAATTAAATAATAAAACACCATTTCCTACAAGCTTATGGACAGTATTCACATGCCGCAATGCTTTTCTAATTATATATTTCAACAAATGTGTTGAAAGAATAAAAATGAAAAATGAGTACAAAAAACATATTTTCCTTTTAACCATTTTGTAATTGGGAAAGGGTCTTCTAGGTATCTTCTACAAGTGTCTTCTGAGTAACTTCCAGAAGTGACTTCCGCGATATCGCATTCGGATCGCCGAAGTTACCCCCTTCGGGAAGAAATGTTCCACTACGGCGGCACTTCCAGAAGTCACTTCTGAGTGACTTCCAGAAGTGTCGCCGAAGTCACTTCCAGAAGTGACTTCCGCGATATCGCATTCGGATCGCCGAAGTCACCCCCGTCGGGAAGAAATGTTCCACTACGGCGGCACTTCTAGAAGCGTCGCCGAAGTCACTTCTAGAAGTGTCGCCGAAGTCACTTCTAGAAGTGACTTCCGCGACACTTCTGGAAGTCACTCAGAAGTGACTTCTGGAAGTGTCGCCGTAGTGGAACACTTCTTCCCGACGGGGGTGACTTCGGCGATCCGAATGCGATATCGCGGACGATCGTTTTCATCTTCCAGACGTCACTAAATAGTGACTTCCGCGATAGGAAATGCTTGCAGGGATCTGATATTGATGTGCATTCGCTTCTGATTTCGCCTCGTTTTTTGTCACCAATGTGCTGATGGTGCCGGTGGTTCCTCGAAATTTGTCATATTTACCGACGGACAAGTGATCGATATGCGCTGAAGTCTGGTGAAATCTGGAGGAGCGGGATCGCTCTTCTCTCTCTGTTTTTTCTGGCATCCTCGCTTGTAGACATTTTATCAGATTCTTTAATTGCGTAAAACATTTTTGGATTCTCCACGTACGAAATTCCAAAACACCGAAGCTTGTTAAAATTCTTCTATCACTGTGTGTCGTTGCTTAGCATCTGTGTGTGTGGGTCTTCGAGGTGAGCGAGAGAGACAGCAAAAGATATGCCGAAAGAGACGGCTATTGCCAGTTGGAACGTACGAAACGCCAATTAAGAAATTGACAAATTAAAGCTGAATGCTTTTTATAATCAAAACAGACAAAGCAAATAAGCCCGGCCAGGCGGCCAACAACTTGTTCGAGGTTGCTTGAAAAATGTATGAATTTTTATTGTCTTTATTGCCCGGCCACGAGCACAGCGCACAGGCCCCAGCCAACTGGTTGTTTAATATTTAATTTGTTATATATACTCAGCATTTTGCATATTTTTTATTCGACTCGCCTCAGATCAACAAAGACAACCAAAAATTTGGTATATATAAAGAAAAACGAAAACTTTCTATTTTCGTTGAGATCTGAGATGTCTGCTTCTGCCTGCCGTGGCACTTATTTTATTTTATTTTTTATTTCGGTAGCCAATCGGCAGCGGCAAATTAACGCAACGGCTTGTTACAGACGCGTTTTACAATCTCGGCGCATTTTTTTGCCCCATCGCAGGTTGCACGTTGCAGGTTGCCGGTTGCAGGTTGCAGCAATCAATCGATCAACCGATCAAGCGATCAAACGAGCGAAAGCTGCGCACAGCAGTGATGCGGCCATGTCAAAGTCCTTTAAAAACAGCAGGAAGGCCCAAAGGAAACTGGGAAAAAAGGCTAAGAGCTGAGAACTGAGAGCCAGAGGGAGGAGGGCCAATACCAATACCATTACCATTACCAGTACCAATCGATGGCCAACGATGGCTGCTTGCTGCATTCCGAAATGACAAAACAGTTAAAAAATAATTAATTGCGTTGCCTTAAATGGCCTAAAGCGGTTTGGCGGTGTTTCCTCCTCCTGTTGCAGCTTTTTGCTGCTTTCCTGCTCGCTTGTTTGCAAGCTGCAACAGCAACGTAGGTTCACTGTAAAAAATAATGAATGAAATCGGTAATTGCTTCCTATTTAAATTGGACTTATTAGATAGCAATTACAAGAAATTATTGACTACTTTGTTTTCTGGTAAAATAAAATTATAGTTATACTAATTATTAAATTATTATATTACTAAATAGTATTACAGTTTAATATTAATCTGGTAGTAATTGTGGTAATTAAATTGTTTATCGATTTTATAGTCGTAAAAATCCATAATTTTTTGGTAGGTAATTCGATTGAAATTAGAGCAAAGAAGATGTGTAAATAGGTCCAAGCTACAATTATAATTCATTTTTCATTTTGATAAAATAATGTATTTATTTTTCAGTGCATTATCAACTACAACAAGATCAACAAGTGCACATTTTGCTGCTGCTGTGCGTTGGCCGCTCATTGCCCATTTTGGCCATTGTTTTTATTGCCCGCCTGGAGCGGCCATCGGGCAGCCACTTTAGGGCTTATTAATGATGGATTCTCCTCCTCAATTCCTTGGCGACTCTTGTTTTATTGCGCAATTCAGCCGGGCAGCGGATCTGAGTCTTGTTTCCCCCGAAAATGAACCTAAAGTCGGTTTGGTTGGAGTTGGGCTTTGGGACTGGCAAAAACAAAGGACCTGGCCGAATGTATGCCAACCTTATTGTCCGCTTGACAAATGGACAATTGGCGGGGATGGAAACTGAAACTCTCTGGTGAGAGCGGCGTACTAAACGTTTTGGCAGCTTGGCGACTAATTTGGGCCAACACACCGATGATGATGATGGCCAGGAGGATCATTACGAAGGAGAAAAATCGTTAAAACTGAACCCCGAAAAAGGGACTCAAAATATTGATCATTAGTCAACTTTAAGTTAAGTAATTTCTTTAAACGTTTACAACATTATTTATTACTAAAGAAACTTATGATTTCACTTTTATATAAAAAAAAATGAAATAAATCAATTAAATAATTAATATTAAATAATTACACAGCAAATAATAAAACCAATTCCATTATGACATTGAACCTGTAAAGGTAAAAGTTTTCAGATTAGATTAGTTTTATATATACCGATCTTATATAAAGCACACTCATAGTATAAATCAAGATTCTTATCGGTGGAAACAGCGACAAGCCGAGTGCAACAAATAACAAATTTTCACTTTTATTTTACAAATGATCGCCGGGGAACCGAGACAAGCTCAGGGAAACTAATATCAAGATCCTATCGTTATGGCTTTGTAAAGTATCCATAACGGCTTAGCGCGCTGACGACTACCCATAACTTGAGACCAAAATTGGCGGCCAGCACAGAGTCAGGGCCAAGATATTTATGTAAGCCATCGCGGACCAGGCCAACACACAAATTCATGGACAACGCCCTAGAGAAGAGATTACGGATCTGTAGTCAATGCATTGGCGATAAATTTCAATCAAATCCGATCGAAAACAACACACAAAACATCGCCCCACTCAGAAGAAGAGGAGGAAGATGATCATTCGTTGCATAATTAGAAACGTCTAAATTTCGTTTTGTATACGTATTCGAAAGAACACTAAATTAGATTTACGATACCCGATCAAAGCAGCCAAACGCACGGAACGCAATTAAAATCAGCTTAATAATTCTCCCCAGAAGAAAGCAGATCAGATTCAGCTTCAGATTCAGGTCCGAATTCCCAACCCAAGGTGTGATAATAATTTTATGAAAGAGTCCAACGAGGCAACAAATCAATTCCGCATAATGCCAATAAAAAAGATTTGAAGAAGGCATTTACATTCATGAACATAAATCTCCGGCCGAGCACAATGGTGGAATAAAATAAGAAAGAACTTGGGCAGACATATCCAACAATTTCATTATGAGGCCATGAATGAATGAGCGGCAGACTGAGGGCATGAATGAATGAATGAAGACTAGATGCTGCTTTTTGGGTCTTTATGTTGGGCCCATTTTGGCGGTGAGTCAGTTTGGAGGACCTCACAATCGGTTAGAGAGCATTACGGGCGATTAGGTGTTAAACACACACAATTCGTTGGGCATTTCGGCCCGAAATTGCCTGACATAATTTATGACCCGTGGAACATTGCCCTTGCCCGAACCCGAACCCTCCAGAAAAGGGGGTTACAATCGCTGACGAGCTGCGGATCTGCAGGTAGGACCCACCTCGGTGGTCGTAGCCCCGGCCCCCAGATTACCAGGTTTTCACTCAAGTGCAAATCCTGAGCATGCGCCGCTGGACACTCCACTGAAAATCGCAGCTAAGAAGCCACTGAAAGTGCACAGAAAATATTTTTAATTTTTAATAATTATTTCAAACTAATGTCTACAATTTTAAAGACGGATAATATGTGAAACCATTTTTTTTAAAGGTTTTTTGGTCTTTTTTTTTTTTTTTTTTTTTTTTAGTGTTTTTTCTTTCTTATTTTTTTTATTTTTTTTTTTTTTTATTATTTTTATTTTATTTTTTTTTCTTTGCGTTTTTAATATATTATTTCCATCAATACTTGATTTGTTAAAAGAGTTATTCATTCAAGATATAGGATCAAAGGTTCTTAAAGATATTCATGACTTTTATGGGTAAGATAATTAATATCCTTTATTAAAACTTATTAATATTTTTGTAAAAATCAAGGAAGGGCAATATTTTCTGTGTGTAATTGCGAAGCTTTTTCGTTGGCGCCTCGGCGCCGCAATTAAGCAGAAATCGGTAAAATAAAAAAGAGCAAAAATTAAGGTTAATGTAGGCCGTGGTCCGCTAATTAAGATATGGTTGCCTGGTCGCGAACGCTCCACTGATTCCGATACTGCAGGAGTCTTCGGATTCTCCCTGCACCTTTCGACAAGTCATTGAGCTGTTAAATTTATTTAATGCCTGCACAATGGAGGCAAACATGTTGCCAGTGGCTTTGTTATTAATTTTTATTGCTGTGCGATTGAGACAAGTTAATTTTTCCACGCAGCCATTCTTATTCGCTGGAATTGTCCGAGTCACGTTCGGATTCCCAGGATCCCCGAGGATCAGCGGGCTGCCTGCTGCGCTTTTGTCTGCATTTTTCGAGTGTGCAGGTCCCTTTCTCCGGGGCTCAATGAATGAGGAGGTCCTTCATTCATGTCTTTCTGAGTCTCAAGAGTTTCCCATTCAGCCCACAAAAAAAATATATATCTCCCAGTTTTGTGGGTGTGTCGCACAGGGATTACACTAATGCGATAGTTGTACCACAATTTAATGCACTCACCGCACTCGAGCGAGGATTTAATGATGTTCCCACCAATACCAAGTTCAAGTGCTCGGTGTCGGCAGATTCGCAAAAAGGATTTTCAGGTTTTTGTTAGAAAAATTAGAAACAACGAAATCCTTTCATATGTCTCAAGAACCCTTCATATTTCATCGACACTTGAGAGTGAGTGCCGCCAGAAGTGTTTATTGTCTCGGGACATTGTCTGCACGACTCTCTCCGGAGATCCTTTTCGGGACCTGAAAGCGATCCTTTAAAATCTTTCAAGTGCAGGTGAGCACGAGCCCTACTTCGCTGACTAAGCGACTTTTGGAACTAAGGATTTTCTGGAGATGCTGGAACTGATGCGCTTAACTCTTTGACTTTGTTTTGGGCTAAGCAGATCGGCTTAGGGTACACACAAAAAAAAAAACTATGTAAAATCAACGATTTAATAGTGAAAACTGCCCCAACCCATAAATAATAGAAAATGACCCAAAAAATAGTAGATTACCTAAAAAATAGTAGATGACCTACAAAATAGTATTTTACCCGAAAAATATTGTAGTTTTTTTAATTTTATTTTTTTAACTATTTTTATTTTTAATTTAACTTGTTATATTAATGTATATTGTTTGTTATTTATAGACACTTACATTTCACAGATACTTAAACTTACAAATCAGGTTTCTTGCCTCCGCTGGGAATCGAACCGGGGCCGCAATCGTTGGAGTCGAGCACTCTAACCAGTAGGCCACAGAAGAATGATTTTCGTAGAGGAAAATCTTTTGACTTGAAATCAACATTTAAAAAAAAAAAAAGGAAAAACATCATCTGCAAAAGCAGGATTTGAACTCACGACCCAGAGATTATGAGTCGGATACTCTAACCACCCTAAGTCCAGAAAAATAGTTGACCTACAATTTATAATTGTATTTTTAAAACAACAAAATACATGAAGGAAAAAAATAGTTTTGTTACGATATTAATTGTGGTGTCACTATTCGATGCCCCAAAAAATAAAACAACAAAATACACGCAAACAAATAAAATAGTTTTGCAACGATATTAATTAAGACGTTACTATTAATTTTCCAAATGAAGAAAACAACAAAATACATGAAAATTTCGTAAAACGGTTTTTCACTATTTTAATTGTTAAATACTATTCAATGAACAAAAAAATAAAACAACAAAATACATGAAAAATTCAGAAAATAGTGAACTACTATTTTTCTATGTTAATTTTACATAGTTTTTTTTTTGTGTGTAGGCTCAATTTTAACCTTATCTGTCAGACCCTTAATCTAGTTAGGGATTGCATCGCCCTAAAGACCTAAAAAATTAAATTTATTTTCATATGAAACATAAATTGCTGAAAATATAATAACCCAATTAAATATGTTAAATGTAAATTATATTAGCTTATCGGTAGAGCAGCTCTTTAGTATTTTATTCACTTAACTCTTTATAAAGCATTGCCTTACTTCCGGTACCACATCTGCAGAGTCCTCATGCGCTTGACCTTCTTCTGCAGCTGCAGAATGCCATACATTAGAGCCTCAGCTGTGGGCGGACATCCGGGCACGTATATATCCACCGGAACAATCCGATCGCAGCCGCGAACCACCGAATAGGAGTAATGATAGTAGCCACCGCCGTTGGCGCAACTTCCCATGGAAATGACCCAGCGTGGTTCGGGCATCTGGTCATAGACCTTCCGAAAGGCCGGCGCCATTTTGTTGGTCAAAGTTCCGGCCACAATCAGAACGTCCGACTGGCGGGGAGAGGCCCGGAAAACCACTCCGAAACGATCCATATCATATCGTGGGGCTGCGATGTGCATCATCTCCACGGCGCAGCAGGCCAGGCCAAAGGTCATGGGCCACAGCGATCCCTTGCGGCCCCAGTTCAGAAGGTCATCCAACCTGGCACACGTCCACTCGCCCCAGGTCTTCTGATCCCTCCCGAAGGCCGAGTAGCCCCACTTGGGAGGATTCTGACAGCGGTAATCGTACACCGGCATGGTCTTCTGACCACGCAGCCACTGAGATTGGATCACTGGGACCCGGGTAAGCAGCAGCTTGACAGCATTCTTGGATAAATTCAAAGAGCTTATCATCCTGATGAAGTTCAAGCGATCTTAATTTATTTCTTATGTAGTTGCGACGTGAAAATGTGAAAACTTACTTTTGTAATTTCCGATTTTAGTAGAGACAGCCAATGTATGACACTCTTATCAACGAAAGTGTAAATATATTTAAAATTTATGGCAGTGATTCTTATACTCATAGATAAATAAAATGGTTGTATTATTTTTAATCTGATATCTCAAGTTTTTAAAAATATAGGTATACCTATAACTTTTTCTCTTTTTTTATACCAATTTCGCCTTTAATATTTATAGCCTTTTCAGTCATATTATAAAAGAGGCGATTAAGAATTTACGATACACGTTTACACCTCAGCCCCGACCCCTTTTAAAGATAAATAGGTACTTCCAATATGCTCTTCAAAATCCCATTTAGCTCCCCTTAACGCCACCGCTTGGCGTCAAAATCAATCGAAGAGCCTAAGTAATGCTGGGCGGACAGCGAACAGGAATCGCTGGGCTCATAAATACGCATGAGGATGGAGCCTCCATTCATGCAGCAAGTTTCGTAGCGAGATCATTTAAAAGGAAATTATTAGCTGATTGCAGCAGCGCCAACCCGCTGTTGAGTACTTGGGTATATAATGGGACTCGAGGACCTGGGGACATGCAACTCGGGTCTTGGGACCTGGGAGCAGATGAATCCGCAGAGAACTTACGCAATCGATGCTCGAGCTCATTACGGAATCGACACTGGGAATATAAAATTGATATTTATATAAAAAGGAAACAATTCAAGATTTAAGCAGAAAACATATTTTTTACGTATTTTTCTAAAAACTAAATAAATAATAAATTAAAGACATTATAAAAATATAATTTATTTGCATTTTGTATGTATTTAAAAATATATAATAGTACCTATATTTTCTTTCTGGGTGAAATTTGCAACTGAGCTTTTTTTAAAGGATCCAATTTTATAGTGATTTTAGATGTAGATTTTTGATTTGATGAATCTGACATAAAGAAACATTTTAAGAAAATATTAATTATAAAGTCATAAAATAATATTTAATTCTTTCTAATGAAAGCAATATAAATGAAATATCTTAATTCTCAGAAATATATAGTTGGTTTTAGTGTGACTTTTTGCTTAATTCATTCCAAATTAATAGCAAACTTCTAGAGTTTAATGACTTGTGGATATATATTTCCAAGTGTGAGATTGGAGTCATGGCGCTGGCGCAGCTGGCAGTCAATACTCGGTGGAAAAATGGCAACTGAAACTGCGGCTGCTGTGTCTTTTTGCGGTTTTTAATTAACGCTTTTGCACAATGCTTGTCTAATTACGCCTATGGTGCCACAGGCACGACAACAAAACGGCAGCAACTACTAAATCATCAATATTGTCAAACGGCAGCTGCTGTTTCTGTTTCTGTCTCTGCAGACTGCCAGAGAATCCTTCAGGATGGGCAATAGAAAAAATAAAAATAAATAAAAATAAAAACAGGAGACGGCAGACAGGCAACAGCCAACAGCCACTGACGACGATCATCGCATGGCAATTAGGCATTGGCTGCATTTGATGCATCATTAATTGAATTAAATTTGCATTTAAATGCGCACCTATGAATGGAGCAGGAGCAGGGAATTCTGCCCAGCCGCATTTTCCCAGCCAGAAGGCCAGAAGCCCAGAAAGCCAAACCAGCCAACCAGCCAGCTCGTCTGCCTCGACAATAAACCGCTGATGAAGTCATATAAGCCCGGCTCGAACGCATTGGCCAAATGCAGCAAATGCTGCGTACCCGGCAAAAATGCCAATTTAAAATGGCTAAAATAAATTGGATTCGTTCGGCTTTGTTCGCTTCGCCGGATGGCTGGCCAACGCAAAATAGACTATCATCAATTTAAAATCAATATGTCACATAAATTGGAAGGGAAATCAACGCCAAAAGCCGCCAACGATATTGGCTAAGGAAAATGTAAAGAAAAACAACGAAAAGAAAAGAAAGATGCGAAATAAATAAGTAAAGGAAAAAAGAAAAGAATGGCAGGGAAATTCGAGATACCCTTGGAGATTAAATATTAAATTAAATATATTATATATATTAAATTAAATATATTATATATATTAAATTAAATATATTATATATATTAAATTAAGTATATTAATTACGTTTATAATAAGAATATAAGGTAAATATAAAGTAATCAAATATTTAACGTTAAAATTTCCATTGATAAAAATCGAAGAGGATTTTAAAAACCTTTTATTTAACTGACCTTTTTGAAATACTGAAAAATTGTTATCTTAAATACCAGAACCTTCGCTTTGACTATAGTGTTGATATATATTATTTTAGAATATTACAAAATTATTATTTTGTTTTTAATTATTTATTTTTTTAGTTTTTATTTTTGCCGACAGTTAGTTATTTTTGAAATATCCTTTGTAAGAGTATGATAAAAATGGACAAAGGCCTCATGTGGCAACTGCAGAGGTCCACTGCGATTACTTTGCTATAATTCGTCGTCATCGTTGCCGCAACTTCTGCCTGCTGCAACAGCATGGTTGCAGCAGCAACAATTGCATTGCAGCTACCGTTTGGTGACATCGTCGCTGGGGTTTTATTGGCCACTTTTGGCCACATCAGCGACAACGATGAGACAGCCGAGTGCGCTTCCTGTCTCATGGCTCATAGCATATAGCATATATCCACTGTATGGGCCATATGTACTATATATCTGTGTGTGCCGGACAACTTGCCATTATTATGCGCATGTTGCATTTCATTGTTGCTGCTGCTGCTGCTGGACTGCTGCTGTTGTTGCCGGATTTGTCAGCGATCCTCAAAGTGATAAAAATTGCTCGTAAATCCTTAACGAGTGGAACTAACACGCGCTGGCTGGCTGGCTTACTAACCGAAACTCAACTCAACTCAACTCAACCCACTCCCCCGCATCCGCACACCACATTTGTCTTTTTAGCGAACTCCTAAAACAACATGCCAAATGGAACAATGGCCGATCCGCAGACCGAAATGGACGCGCTCATCTCTTGATCTGCATTGTTAGCGGCCAGCAGCAGCAACATCCGCAGGAGCAACATCAGCAACAGGAGCAACATTCGGCCATATCACACTGGGAAAAAAACATTTATTACGATACATTGCCATCCAAAAATGGTCTATCTTATCCCGGTCAAGTTGACGAAGCGCCTTTAATAAGATTGATACCTTTTGAGTTTTAAGTAAAGGTTTCCCCTGCTTTCTTAAAGAAAGTATATTTTAAGAAGTTGCAATGGTCATTGCTGGATTTATTATATAATCAAAAGATTTAAATGTTTAGAAATTATTAGTATCAAATTATTATATTATTTAGCAAGGATATTTAAGATTTTTTTCAAAGTGCAGTAGCATCTTTCTGACTTCTGGATCTCTTTGCATTCAACGGAACTCACACCAATCCATTGGTTTTGGCCAGTTTATGCATCACCAGCACCAAATTGACTCCATTAAATTCCAATTGTGCCAATGTTTCCTTCAAGTATTGGCCAAGTTGATGCTTTTCTGCAACAATGTTGCGCACTTTATGTTTACTATTCCCACTTTCATGACACAAAAGGTGTAGCTTTAACAGAACCAACACCAACTCAATTTCTATTGTTTACTATTTTATTTATTTTCAATCCCCCAACTTGCTGTAGCCAACGATAAGCCGCAATTAAGCCTTAATGTCCGTCCGATAAACGCTAATTTAACAACCCCACACAAGAAGCCGAAGCCAAGTTACAGGTTAACGCTAACAAATCAGATCGAAACCATATGGTTAACCAATTAAAGATGCAAAAGACAAAAAGCCAAAGCCCAGCTGACAATAAAACCAACAAATTTTCGTATTTAACGATCGGCAAATTAACATACATTTACACATGCCGGGATTCGGAGAGCGGGACAAACGAGTTTTCAACTTTTCGAGGCGGGCCACCGTCAGTCAGAGTGTCCGACCACCCAAATGGGAGTTGGGGAGGCAGTGATGTCGGTTTGGGAGAAAAAAGAAAATAAAATTTATTAACAAAAAATAGTTAACATAACATGAAATATGGTATTTTTATAAATATTATGGCTGATTTTTGGATATAATTTTAAAGATATTTAACATTTTTTTGTAACAGACATTTTCCAAGAATAATACAAATTTCACAAATGCTCCTTATTAATAAAAAGTTATTATTCATCAATTTTAAAGCTTTAAACAAAAATAAATACATTTTAATAAAATAAGAGATATAATACTATAATAAAACCAGACGATTTTGCTATAAAATAGCCAGACTGCCAACTCCAACCAGGAAGGAGACTGCGAGACCGAAGGGGAGGGGCAGCCGCTCCACAGAGCTGTATAAGTAGGTGTTGACAGTTCGTTATAATAATAACTACTTTAAAATAAAGCCCCGACCAGAGCCGATAATTAATTACGAACGATTAATGACAATGTTATCTAAGCGCATGACAAACGCCGCGGGACAAAAACAAAACAGACGGAATGCTCCGCTCGTCGACTTTTCGCTCGAGTTCAGATGAGTTCAACCGTAACACCTCCGCCTTATTTTGGGGGCGTGGCGACCGCCTGCTGTTTTCAACTAACTGTTTTGCTTAATTTGCGAATAATTCGATCAACAGCTTCATCTTGGGGTTTCTTACAGTGGGTATTGCTTGAATGAACTACTATATTTTGTATTTATTATAAAAGTTTTATTATTATGTCAAGTGAAATCGAAGCAGTTCCCACCATATTTGCAAATATTTTTCTTGAATTTGTCAGGTTTTTTTAGCTTTCACTTAATGGAACTAAATACTGTATTTTTTCCACACCCTTTAAAAAATATCTCCAAGTCGGCGTCTTTGAACCGCTTGTTGTGGTTATTATGTAAAACACACAAAATCCTTTTAATACATAATGTCACATTCACATCACTTACCCCGAACATTTGTATTTGTCTTTGTTTTTCGTTTGTTTGCTTTTGGCTTGTACTATTTTCTTTTCGACCGCACTTTCACTTTTCCGCTCGCCGGCGGATAATTAATGTGCTCCGCGACCCGGAGTTTCCCCTAAGTAGGGTGCTCTATATATCCGTGCGTCCCCTCCTAATACATAATTACGTTGTTTCATTAACAGCATTAGCAGCGACAATATTTCACCCGATTTTCGAGTAGGGACTGGTACTCTCCATGTTCCGAAGTGAAGTGGAGGTGTCTCATCTCGTTTGCTTCCATCCACTCGGAGTCTTGATTTATCGACATTAGGCCAGGATAGTTCAGATGCTTTGCTTCCGTGGGTGGCAACTAGAGATGGACTAGATGCATTTTTACTTTATTTTTATAAAATAAATAAATATTTTAATAACTATTTAACAATTAATTAGTAGAAATGTAGAAATGCAATTGTTAATTAGTAGTTAGTTAATTAATTAATTAATATATTATTTGAATTCTCTGATATCTATATAGATATCAGAGAACTTGAAAAGCACAAACCAAATTATAAAGGGCAACTATTATACCAACTATTATACCACCAATTTAAATGGGCCCAATTTAAAATAATTTAAATTCATTAATAGCAAATTATCATATTTTATAGTGTTTTCATAAATTTAGAAAATCTTCTATATATCAGAAGAACTCATCCCTAATTCCTAATTTTAAAAGTTTCTAAAATTTTAGTTGCTATTACAAAATACATAAAATAATTCTTCAAATATAATTTACATATTTATTTAACCCACTTATTTATTCAACAGATTTTTGAATCATTTTAGTCCAGGCTCATCTCTATCCCCCGATCCCGGCGTTATGGATTATTAATGCAATGGGTTGTGAACGGGCAGATGAGGCGGCATTGATCACTCTCCGCTCCCCTGAAGTGTTCCTCCCATCCAGAGTTCTCCCCTCCTTAGATTTTCCCCCACTCACATATTTTTTCGGGGGGTGTAAACCGACTAATGCAATCTCAAGTATGTGCGACACGCTGGCTGGGGCGACTGCAACATGTGGCCAAATGAAGTGGCATAAAAAGATGCAACGCCCGACGAATTTATGGGATGCGGCATAATGGCATGTTGCCATTGGCCTGATGCTCACACGCATTTAAATACCTAATAAAAGTTACACTTGAAAATTAATGAGCAGCGTTTTCAGCATTTTGTGGAGGACGACAAAGTGACAACACTTGAATTAAGTTGTTCGCCCGGGTGTTTAAGGATCGCGGATTGGGATCCACGGATCCACGGATGCCGAACTGCAGTCCCAACTTCACTTTATTCCCCGTTCCCTTTTGCGGATGTCAGATACGCCGAGATTTCGTTTTAGTTGGCGCAATAAATTTTGTGGTTTAATGGGGCGGGCGTAGCGGCTCGACTCTGAAGTTTTTCACTTTGATATTCGAGCGTCTATTAATGAAAACGTCGCGCTGCAGTTGTGCGGCCTTTTTTGGCCTATTTTATAGGGCACACTTCCTTTTTTAATGCAGTCGAACGAACGTCTTTGGGGCTTAAGGGCTCGAGGCGCATAAACGAGGCTATTAAAGTGACAAAAATTGACACTAATCATGCTTGGATGCCAGCCAAAGGGGTGGCCGGCCATTTGTTTTGGGGGCCGGGTCGAAAGAGTCCACATTTTGTAGCGCTGTCATGTTCCAGGCGGTTCGTAATTTATGTCTTTACACTTA
Organism: Drosophila prostipennis; assembly: GCA_037075205.1. Lineage (NCBI taxonomy): Eukaryota > Metazoa > Arthropoda > Insecta > Diptera > Drosophilidae > Drosophila > Drosophila prostipennis. Next base: position 51,862 of record JBAMCJ010004474.1, read on the forward strand.
CAGATCGTTAGCAAAATGGAAAGGGTTAGGTCGTGAAAATAATAGGACTCTCTGGATAGATATCGCATGCAATACGGCATAATTAGCTAATAAATGTGAACACATGCTAGTGATTAAGTATGTCAATTTTAACTGGGGTCTTTGACTTGGAATTATTAAGTTTTAATCATAAATTTATATGTCAAATTATTTTTTTTATATATAATATGTTAAAAGAATATGTTTTATATATTTTATACTTAATTTTTATTTAACTAATGGATTATTCTAATCAATTATTTTTTTTCAATATTATTAAACACTAATATTTAATACATGCACTTAGAATATTCCAAGCTTTAAATTCTATAATTTTAATAAAATTATATATTTAAACTAAAATGCCTATTCAAAGTGCAAATTTCTGTAAGTTATTCTGCGGATATGGATATCCATTCCGATCCCGATCCCGAGCCCACAATCATCCCTCATCCAAACCCGTGCCCAGATAAACGGGCAATAGCAACACCATCGCTAAACGCACCAAAGTAAATTGTTCGATTAATTGGATTTTAACAGCGACAAGTAGCCGCCAGACAGGACAACCAATGAACCAATGAACACCACCAGACAAAGGCAATAAAAAAGAGTGTTGGGGGGAGTTTGGGAGGTTTGGGGGAGATAACAAAAAAAGAAAAACCAGCAGCATTCCCAAGCAGCAGACATGAAATCTCTCTGCAGAGCGAAATAGAGATGAATTTACAGCTACAAATCGCTTGATCAGTCAACATTTTAGCAACGTCTAATTGTCAGTCAGTCAACCAGACGGGAAAACGTCGACGACAACGGCAACAGCAATGGCAGCAGCAACTGTTGCTGTTGCTGTCCCGCAGCAACATCCACTGCACGGCAGCAACAGCGCAGCAAAAAGAGGCCCCAAAGTTGAATTTTTATTGTTGTCACAGCAATTTCAATTGGTTCGATGAGCATTCCAGCATTGCACGCGGCCAACTAGCGGAGCGATCGGAAGAAATACAAAATACAAAATAAAACCAAAGCAAATAAAATAAAAGAAGAAAGAAATAAAACTGGCTTAGACGAGAGACGCTGGAGACACAGCTCCATCATCGATATTATGTCGCTGGCAGACGATTAATGATTGCCAAGGTGAAGATCTCATCGACAAGCGTTTGCCCCTCGGTCTTTGGTTTTCTGTACAGTGAAACATCCATAAAAATAATTTATTTTAAGTTTATTATATATTAACTAAAAGGTTGGGTAATTTGGGTAATTACAAAAAATATTGTTCTGAATGGTGACCCAAAACTTTACCTTTAAGACACTTTTAAAATTGGGTTACCTGAAAAATGTCTTAAGTTACATAATAATATTAATTTATTTTTAAGATTTTTAGGCCAGCACTTTGTAATGTGAGCTATGCCTAAGCTTTCTGCTATTTCCAGTATGGTGACCCCGATCTGCACTTTTAAATCAAATAACTCTATAAATTTGAAACCCTTTTTAAAGTGGCAATTTTAATTCCTTATTAATTTAAATTTTTTAAGATGGTTCGTCTTACTGAAGCTCGACTGTATATATTTTTTTTCACTGTGGCTCAATGTCAGTCCGTCAGTTTGTCAGTTCGTCAGTCTGTCAGTGTCGCCGGGCCAAAGCGAGCAACGTCTCTCTCCCCAACACTTGGTATTTATGCCAATTAGTATGAAATTTCTTACGTGCCCGCAGACAGCGGCCTCAGCCGAAGTCGCAGATCCAAGATGCAGCTCCACGGATTCGAGATCGAACTCCAGAGCTGAGAGCTCCATCCTCATCACAAACCATCGGTGGCTTCCGCTTAAACTGGTCCAGTTTCATTTCTCGATTTCACCCTAATGCCAGGCAGCCAACGCGACTATATCTTATGTCTCTTATTGTCTCTCCGCTGGCTTAGCGCCATTTTTGTCGCGCTTTTCTGACTTTGGCTAATCTGGGTGCTTAAATCGCCCGATCCGCAAATATTTCGTATTTAATTTGCTGCGCTGCCTCTTGTCGTCCGAGAAGTGTGTGCACATAAAAATTGAATTCAAATATGCTATCTTCGATAGCACTATCTTCGATTGGGAGAAGAAAAGTTGTTCAATTTATAGTTCAAATACCTGGCAATCGCATTTAATTAGTAGTTTGGCAGTATAAAGTAGTGTGCTATTATATGAGTTACCTTATTCAATTATAGGTAAACATGTTTACATTATTGTTTGGTATTCGAAACTATAAAAGTTGTTCTTATAGAGTTAATATCCTATTTTAGACATGATCGATTACATGAATTCATTTATTCATGTACATACAATATTATTTAAGTACAATTTCTTAGGTTTTTCGAATTTGAAGAGATCTTGTTGTTTTATGTTTCACTTTTCTTGGGAATTTTAATGACTGGATAGCGTTAAACCAGACAAACTTAGATAAAGAATACATATTATATGTATTAAACAAAATAATTTTATAATCTAATAAAAAAAGTCAAGTCTATGATTGTAAAATAGTTTACAATAATCTAATAAAATAATTTTTAAAATTAATATAAAAGATAACTTATGTTTTAAGTTTATTGATTAAATATTTTGTTATATCACCTCGTGTAAGCTAAAGCATATTTTATATTTTAATTGAAAAGCCCAATTCATTACTTTTTTCTTATTTTTTGCACAGTATGTGTTGAGAACTCTCAAAAATAAAACAAAAAATCTGCTGTGTTTACTTACTGGTATCAGAATAATGCCTCCAGTTTAGCCGACGATTTTTTTCAGCCCGCTCCAATTAAGTTTTACCTGCACCCATGCTGACCGCAGCCAGACAAATTTCGAAAACAATTTTCCGCCCAGCAAGTGTGACTCGTTAGGCGCTTCGGCGGTGGCTCTACTCGTAATTGAGCAATTATTCATTCAAATGGATTGCCAATTTCGCCGACCAGCCCACAACAACGGAGGATAGGATGCGATACGATGCGATGCGATACAATACGATACACCTCGGGGCCAATTTAGCGGATCGAACTGCAAACTGCAAGCTGCAATTGCGATTGCAATTATAAAACAATCACTTGTCGGGATAGGCGGCTCCTGGTCGCCACCTTTAACGGCTGCCCATTATTTCCAGTATCCAGTATCCGATGCTCCTTGTTTTTCTTCTCTCCTTTTTTTGGGCGGCGGCCACGCAAATTGTGCTTACTTAATAAGTCGTACAACCTGCTAATGTGAGCAATTTACCAAAGGAACGCGCTCCACCCGGTGGTGCAGGTTCTGTTGCCGTATTTCTCTGCGGTTTTTGTATTTTTCTGACTCTTTTTCTCCTGCATTTTCAGTGGTCCTCGCGCATGCGCAGCCGCCGATTGCAATCTGCGCAGAAGGAAGCCAAAGCCAGCAGAAAATAGCAGCGTGTGTGAGTGCGCACAATAAAAAGGTGCGAGCTTAAAGAATTTATGGGCCAGCCACCGGTCGATAAGCCGGGGAAAATAAATACAAATAAAATAAAATGCAAGCCAGTAAAGGAGCTCTTCTCGTGCAGGCAAAACAAAGTCGCTGGGACAGCGCACCTAATTATTATAAATAAACCAATCGAACAATAAAGATCTGCTGGCCAACTTTCCACGAAATGCGCACAGTGGCCATAAGAACTTAATCGCAAATGAGATTCCGGGCCAGTTCGAGTCCCAAAAGCGGTGGCTAAAGCCGGCAACGCCATCGATATAACACAATCGATGATGAGGCGGCTCCCAAGTCCATTCCGAGCCCGAATCCAGGCTAACAAGCGGTTTGATGGGGCAGCCAGTCGGCTGGATTAATCGCTGACATGGTCGGGGGAAAATTCTGGCTGGCAGGGGAGCGGGTCCCAAAATGTCCAGGTGTACACATAGAAAAATGGGAGAGTTGGGATGAGATGGAGGTAGTGCGGTTGAAATTTTGGCCCTTAATATATTATTAAAATATTTATGATTATTTTTGGTGTTCATATTTTGTGGTAGTAATTTTGGTACTTAATATATTATTAAATTATTTATTATTATTTTTAGTGTTCATATTCAAGGAATTATTGTTTTTTTTAAATCATAAAACCATAATCTATAAGATTTAAGGAGTAAAAAGTTAAAAAGTATATTAAAAAAATGTTAACTAAACTACAAATTTATATATGTATATTTTTTAGAACTTAATTAAAAAATATATCGAAATTAACAAAAAATAAATTTCTTGGAAATAAATTTATAGCAATTTTAAATGAATTACAAAAAATATCCTTATTATTATTAAAAAATAATACATAATTTGTAATACGATTTTTATGAAGATTTTAGATCCCTTTCTTAAAACTGCACTACTTTTCTCCCAGTGCAGGTCCTTGGGGCCGCAGATAAGGCGCTGACGTAGTTAAACATATTGTAATTGCTGCGATGCCACAAACGGGTTTCCATCCAACCTGGACGGCCCGGTCCGGCTGTCTGGTCATTGTTTTGGAGTGGCTTCTGTATCGTCCCAGCATCAGATTACCACTCTATGTGCAGACAAAGGCGCAGCATCATCAGCTTCGGCATCAGCATCAGCCAATAAATGGAAGGCGTCGTTGTCGTCCTCAACGGCATCCCGATCCGCATCCCGATCCTCTCCAACTCCTCTGAAGTTGCCCAACTTCCAGCTCCCAACTTCCATCCTCCTGTCGCTGTCGTTACGGCCTTTGATTTTTGTGGATCAGGAGCAGCACGGTAGCCGTTCGATAATTTGCTATGGCATTCCAAGTGTATGTCTCCTTATCCGCATGTCAATCAAGCTCCTAATTATTCGCCGAATGCAAAAGATAATTGGGCCGTCGGTTTTTGGGGACTGCCTGCCGCCGCTGCTGCTACCACCAACTGGATTTGGCCCAAAAGCCATTTCAATATAACAAACGAGAAAGGTTCGGCAGGGAGGCAATTATGACAAACTCAAAATACTGATGGGATCCCGATCCCTCGGCAGCAAGTGGCATCCAATTAAATCAAAGGGAAAAAACAAAGGAAGTGGGTATAATCCAAAGATAATCCGGTGACATATGCGTTGATTTGGAAAGAACCTTAAACGGTAGCCGAAAATATAAGTATTCTTTTGATTCGAAACGTTTGCTTACAATTAAATTTCGGTGAAGAAAAAAAGATCAACGAAATAACCTAGTTTACATGTGATTAAATGAAAGAGGTTAACAAACTGGTGTGAACCAAAATCAAAGAATAATTTATTTTCCTTATTGCCTGTAATTATTTGATAATATTAACAACTTTATTACAGTGTTTTTGGTTGGTACTAAACGTTCAACTATGCGATTTTATCTTTCAAATTAAGTTTCCTTTCGACTATTTTTAATACCCTTCAAAAAAATATAATGGGTACATTGATTTAAGCTGAGCATGAAATAAATGTATTACCCTAGATAATATGAATTATCTGATCTTATAGACACATGTTAATATAGAAATTCGTTAAATATTTCTAAAATGCTTTTTTCAGACGGGAGAGAAATCAATTTCAACAGGTATACTTTATTCGGAACTCAGGATCTCCAGAGAGCCTCGAAGTGGATCTGGGGGAGGCTAACATAGGCGGAATTTAAAAAAATTAAAATATATATAAACTCCCAATAAAAATAATTTTTTTTTTTTTTTTTAAAAAATAAATAAAGTTTTCATATATATATTATTATAATAAATAAACACAACAAATATTAAGAAATAATAATCAATCGGCTCCTTTGCGCCGTTATGCATCATTTGGGCATAATGCAAACCAGACAGAACGAAGCCGGTTGATTTTTTAGTACACATAAGTGCATTAATAAGACAAGATACATGTTACAAAAAAATAAAAACAAAATAAAGGAGGGGGAAGGTAATATATTGTACAAACATTATAATATTAAATATAAATGGGGGGGGTACGGTAAGAGGGAGGAGGAAAGGAAAGAATGGGGGTCCATCGGCAGTTTTAACGGCAGCTAATTCATTTGGCGTCCCAGCAGGTTTCCAGCTGTCTATTTCTATATATTATCTGCGAGTGGTAATCATGCTGGGAACGCACTGCACTTGGATCTCATATAGGTCCTGTTCCTGGTCATTCGGATACACAGAGGAAAATCGATATGATTTATATTACCTTAAAACCAAAGTAACTAAAAACAAAATATGTTATTTATGATTCCACTTACAATATTTTGTATAAAAGTCATATAAATTTTATTCATTTTATTAATTCTCTCTCCATAAACTTTGTTTAAGATCAGTTTTTGTTGAACGACTTACAATCAAATAAAAGTTATATTCGCCGTGTAGCTGCAAGTGTAATGAAATCACACATAGACGGGGAAAATGAAACTGCGATTGGAGCCGTTGAAAAAGTGGGGAAAATCGAGGCAAAGTGCGGGGCTTTTGCGACATGGAGACCGAGACCATCGACACTTTGTACGTTGTTGTGTAAAACGATTGGCGCGTTAATCAACGTACAAATTTCCGACTTATATGGCCAGCGAATTAAATCGTTCCCCCGAGATCGGCCAGCCTGGTCAGCTGTCCTCCTGACAGCTGCCGATTAGAACTGGAGCGATAAATTATACAATTGCCATGCGTGAGACCCGCAAAGAGAGAGGATCGTATCGGTTTGGGATTGGATCGTATTGGTCTCCATATATCGAGGACCTGGTGTCCAGGTCCCGATTCCTTCGGCTCATCGCCATGACAATTACACTGATTACATTAAATATATGAGGCTCATATTGGGACCCAAATGCCTCTGGGAGTGTCAACTGTTCGCCTGTCCTTCTATAAACATAAAAAAAGTTTAAAATCGCCTTCAAGCGTAATTTGTGCAATTTGCCCCTTCAAATAGGCAACACGAATAGCCGGCCCAAAACTCATGAAAACTATGCAAATTAGCTGGGCACAAAAGAATTGGTGCCAAAAAGTGAACTTTAGACACCCTGATATCTAACCAATTAAATTTTTTTTATTTTAATAAAAAACTTTAATTGAGAAAACTACGAAATTATAATAAAATATTTTAATAACGGTTAGGTGAATTTAATAAATACTGCAGGGGGCAATAAATAATGAAAGCTTAAGGAAAAATTAAAATTAAAATACATTTTTAATATTATATAATATTTACCTAAAAAAAAAACAAAATAAACATTAAACAAACAAAATTATAAATGCTTTTAAGTTAAAAACATTAAATACAAAATTGAAATTAATTAAAAATGTCGTACAAATTGTATAAACATTTGTATGAACCTAAAATGCGTCCAAAAAATAATTTCTGATAAATTACGAGTTTTTAAAAATCAACCTTTAACCTAAACTATAGTACCCTCAATACCCTTTGCTAGAAAAAATCGACAAACATGCATTCTTCGACTTAGGAACCGGCTGTTTGTTATGACCTGTGCAGTTTGTTTTAAATTCTTGTGGCGCGGCATGAAAAATCAATTATGTTAGTTGAACTTTCTGAGCTAAACGCTAAACAATTGCGCATAATTACGAGCGTTGCGTTGGGGACGAAACCAAAACGAAACCGAAATGCGGACTGCATTTGTGCATTTGCATAAGAGAAGGGTTGGGGAATTTTCCAGGGGTTTTGTGCCACAAACAAGAAAGAACAACAATTAAGGTCCCAAATGGCAAAAGTTAATGACCGAACAATTGAGGAAATTCACGTAAATGACTTCGGGGCTGCGGATCTGGATTAGAATTGGGCACATTCGCAAGAATGTAGGAAATGTTCAAGCTGGAATCGTTTTCAAAACTAGGAGCTGCGGGCATTTCAAGAAATATGAGAAACGGAAATAATTTCTGAAGGAAAGTCAGTTAACAATCACACAAGGCAGTAAGCTACATAATTTAATTTACATATCTCTTTAAATCTTTCGTACTTTTAAACTATTTAAAAAGGGAATTAAGAAATCATTATTTTTTAACCACAATAAACCACATTTTTTTGCAAAACATGTAAAAAAGTTAAAATTTTAAGGTTTATATTGATTACGACCTCAGCGAGGTGGATTGTCTTACCTTTTTATTATGCCAAAAAATTATACGTTTTAAATATATTTTTCATTAACTAATTAATACCCAAGGGGCAGCCAAATCTAATTCGTCTACTATTCGTATCCCAAATATAATATAAAATAATCTTGCAACTGATTCAATTTAAATTTTACAGACGACGCGCCAACTCATCAACCAGTTATCGATAGCAAAGGAATCAGCACTAGCCAACACTGTTCACCAACGATTATTTAACAGCTCTGTTATAAAATCGCTGTTAATAAAAATATCCCAAGAATGGGAATTTAAAATAAAACGGTATTTTGCTTTTTATGATTTTTTTAGATGCTTACTGGATTTTTAAAAATGTAATAATTGCTAATTTATAAGTTTTTTATTTATTTTAATCAGATAACAATTGAACATGCTCCAACTTATTCTTTTTTAAGTTATGTTATCAACTTTTTTATTAAGAACTTGCAAAACGTTTTCGTTTAAGAAGGGAAAATGAACGAATGTAACCTTCCTTAATAATGTAGAGAACATTAACTTTTTTGGACCTTCCGAATTCCAAGTGAAGGTATTCATCATCGTATTCCTCCACCTAAAATATAACAGATTTGAAATTTCAATTAGTTTTGAGGGGTATTAGTAAACTTACTTGATTCTGGATAAAGTCTTTCCGCACCCCACGCAATTTAAATGGCGGATGAATTGTTGGATCTCTAAGCATCTTAATTCTCTCCAAGAAAGAATTTATAAACTCTTCTGTTAACAAATAATAATATCTGTAAAGAGAAATTGATCGAAGACTCTTGCACGATTCCAGAAATGCAAAACAAAAGTTGAATTCATTTAGCTCCGCGTAGTGACACGATGAGATTTCCAAATCTTCCAGATTCTTTAATTGAATGAGCATAGGTATAAATTGTTTTTTAGCAAGTCCCAGTTTTAGTCTGGTCAGCCAATATATTTTCGTTACCTCCACAACGTCTAAAAATTCCAGTTGGGTGTCGATCAAAAACAAACTCCGAAGACTCGATAGAACTTTGAGTTCCTTGAGGAGATCCCACATTGAATTGTTCTGAGAATTATGAATCTGTAATTCTACCAGATTTTCAAGAGTATTAATGTATTTAACTTCTTTTAAATGGTAGACAACGCAATCAAGAGAATGTAATTCCTGGAAATGAGATATTAATTGCAACTTTTGAGATCGAAGGGAGAGAACGCTCATTCTTAAAGGAGAATCCAAGGTTAAAGCCTTTACAAGTTTATCAACTGCTTGATCTTTATAATCAAAGTGAATTTTTAGTTCCGAAAGTTTGGGCAAATTAGCTAAAAGTTCCAAATTTAAAGGTGTATCACATATTGCCTCAGACTCTTTACTTTGGTTCAAAGGCACAGACTTTATACAAAGCTTATGTTCCAAATTACTGGATGTATCTTGATGCGTTGGGTCACAACTCTCACAAAACCGAACTTTTCTTACTCTACTTTCGACGCCGGGTGACTGTTCCCAACTCTTTTCAGCGGGTAATCCTAGTTGTAAACTCTCCAAGGATTTTATCCCAGCCAGTTCAAAAATTTCCTCAAAAGTAAGGCTGCTATGAATATTGAGGCTTCGTAGAACTTTATCTTCCTTTGATGCAATATCCCTTAAGAGAGTTTTTAAAGATCCCAACGGATGGTCGGTGATAGTGAGTGACTCTAGGTTTTTTAACTCGACCAGGTATTCAATATTTTTGGAACAGTAAAAACTGCATTTAAGGATTTTAAGGCTTTGGATTCTGGGCAAATATATAACATCTTCTGGGTAAAAAAACTCAACTTGTAATTCCTGCAGATGGTCGATTGACATTATAAACTTCATCATAGAAGAATCACCGATGTAGTCCCTAAGCAAAAGGGTTGTCAAGTTGTTTAAATAGGCGAGAGGTAGAACGAGTTTACCATAATCGTTCCATTTCTTTACAAGGTCTAATTTCAGTATCACAGAACCGTTTTTATGGATTATACAAATATCTCCCAGCTCAGATTCAATTCCATCTACTCGATTTCTAATCTCCGCCATCCCATTGAGTTGCTGGACCTTCATTGCGATTATTTCCTTCAATTGTGAAGGCAAACAAGCAATGGTCGTTAAGGATGGAATGGTAGCAAGTATATTGGAAAGTTTTGACCTCTGTAATTGGCAATAGCGGATATCTAAATTGCGAAGAAGCTCTGGTTGTCTACTTGCTAAAGTTTCCAATGTGGTGACACTTATTTTCCTAGATAAAATAAACTTATCCACCTTTTGTAGCTGGCCAAGCAGAATCATGCGATTATCCAAGTCTACGTCATAATCTTTGGGATTTGTTGTCAATACAACATCGTCACCGAATTCAAAATTATTGTGTTCTTCTAGTGACACTTTTAGTTTTCCTAATTTCTCATACAAACTGATACTAAAATGACAGCAGATAATGTGTACCGTAGACTTCTTCAACAAGTCTTTCAAGTGATCCATTAAAATTATTTGACCCGGACCGAATATATAGAGTGATTTAAGATTTCTAGAATGTGCCAATTTCGAAATGCTCTGTTCGTCACTAAAACGGCCAAAAATGTGGGTTAAAGTGCTTATTTTTGATAGCGCCTGCGTCTCACGTTCGCTGAGATAAGTGTCCGGAATATCTAAACTCTTAAGGTTCTTTGCTTCGAGACCTTGAAACAACTTTACCAGAGTTCCCTCTTGGTGGATTCCTCTAAGTGTTAATTTCTCCAGTTCTGGCAATTTCGCCAATGCAGCATAGTCCGATGCATCTATGTCGGTCTT